>PVHX01003344.1:119837-145394 GCA_004024805.1 Geosciurus inauris
CCCAGCACTCAGGGAGGCTGAGACAGGAGAATCGCGAGTTCAAAGCCAGCCTCAGCAATGGCGAGGCGCTAAGCAACTCAGTGAGACCCTGTCTCTACATAAAATACAAAATAGGGCTGGGGATGTGGCTCAGTGGTAGAGTGCCCCTGAGTTCAATCCCCGGTACCAAAAAAATAAATAAATAAAAATAAAAATAAAAATAAAAATAAAAATTAAGCCGGGAGCTGGGGTTGTGGCTCAGTGGTAGAGTGCTTACCTGGCATACATGAGGCACTGGCTTTGATTCTCAGCACCACATACAAATAAAGATCCATCAACAATTTTAAAATATTTTAAAAAAATAAAAATAAAGCCGGGCACAGTGGCGCATGCCTGTAATCCCAGCACTTTGGGAGGCTGAGACAGGAGAATCGCGAGTTCAAAGCCAGTCTCAGCAAGGGCGAGGCGCTAAGCAACTCAGTAAGACCCTGTTTCTAAATAAAACACAAAATAGGGCTGAGGATGTAGATCAGTGGTTGAATGCCCCTGAGTTCAATCCCCAGTACCAAAAATAAAGTACGAAACATAATTTTTCTTAAAAGAAAATTTTACCATCATCTTAAAAAGATCTTGTTTCTGGAAGACCATCTGAGGTCACTTTGTCAGAGGTGGAGGAATTAAGGACAAGGCCCACACCCTACAAAACTGCCCAACCCAATTTATAGTAAATGAAATGCAGAAGTGTAAAACAGCCTCCCTTGAGCAAGACCCAGACATAATAGCTGGGTCCAGAGCAGGCTGAGGGGTAGAAGATAGTGTTGCTGAGCAAAGAGGCAGAAGCTTAGCCACAAAACACAGGCCAGGTCCCAAACATGAGGCCAGCAGGGGGTCAGATTTAAGCAGTTGCAGGTCAGTATGGGCCAGAACAGGAAAAGAGGCGGGGTAGGATCCTGTAAGTGTGCCTTGCAAGACAGGAAAGACATGCAGGGACATTCCAGGTAGATGGAACTGTAGGTGCAAAAGGGAGCTCTGGCTAAGTTCTGGGATTCAGAACAGCCAGGCGGACTGAGCTTCAGAGCTTCCCAGAGTGACAACTTTGAATGGCAATTACTGTTTCCTTCCCTGATCTTTACTCCTCCAGATGAGAACACCTTGTCCCACGTGATTCTGGGGTTGAGCTACAACAGACAACCTGTGAGTTCCAGGCATATCAGTTTTCTAGAGTTGCACTAACAAAGTTCCACAGACTGGCTTAAAACAACACGTTTATTTTCTCACAATTCTGAAGGCTGGAAGTTCAAGGTCAAGTTGTTTGCAGAGTTGGTTTCTTCTGAGGCCTCTCTCCTTGGCTTGTCAGTGGGCATCATCTCCCTGTGTCTTCATATGATGACCTTTGTCTCCAAATACAGTGCTGGAGATCATGACTTCAACATAGGAATGGTGGGGGTGTAAAATTCACATAATAAGGTTACACTAACGAAAGGTGATTGGTGTGAAAAACACCAAAGACCTTCATAGGTCTTGAATACTGAAGTCAGGATGGGCCAGTGACAATGGCACAGCAGAAACTATGTCTCTGAGGGCAGGGAGTGAGGTGGTGCCCTCCTAACACACATATTTCCCCAGCAAACTTGGGAGTTAGAGCAAGCATAAGCTTCAATAGTACTGGAGAAGGGTCGGCTTCATCACAAAGGGGCAGCAAAACACCCGGTTTACCCAGGTCTCCTTACATTTGCCTCAAGACAACCTCTCCATCACACTCCGCAAAGCTGCATGGGCCTTCAAAGGCACATACACGCCCTTTCCCATGTTACCCATGTGGAAACAGCCTGGGCTTGGGGAGCGGACCACCTAAAGTCTCCCAGCAAGTGAATGTAAGAGACTGGGCTGGGCATGGGTCTCCTCCCTTACGGTCACTTATTCAATAAATATTTACTGAACATCCAGTGTCCTACAAATGGTGTCCTACAAGACGGTTCTCCCCTCACAAAATCACATTCTAGTGAGGGGAGATGTATATTAACTATAAAGAACAGTATGTTAAGAGCTGGGGCTAGCCGGGCGCGGTGGCTCACGCTTGTAATCCCAGCACTTAGGGAGGCTGAGACAGGAGAATCGCGAGTTCAAAGCCAGCCTCAGCAAGGGCGAGGCGCTAAGCAACTCAGTGAGACCCTGTCTCTACATAAAACACAAAATGTGGCTCGGTGGTTGAGTGCCCCTGAGTTCAATCCCTGGTACCAAAAAAAAAAAAAAAAAAAAAAAGAGCTGGGGCTATATCTCCATGGCAGAGTGCTTACCTAGCATGTGTGAGGCACTGGGTTCAATTCCTAGCACCACATAAAAATAAAAGCATGCCATCCATCTACAACTACAAAAAGATTTTAAAAAAACAGTATGTTAGATGACAACAACTGCTGTGGTGAGAAGAAAAAGAACAGGGAGAGGAGTGTGGAGAGGGGGATATTAGCAATTTTATATCAGGTAGTCAAGGGAGGCTTCACTGAGAAGATACTGAGCAGAGATCTGAAGGAAGCAAAGGAGCAAGCTAGAGGCATAGCTAGGGGAGGAGTATTTCAGAAAAAGAACCACAGATGCAAAGGCACCAAGCCAGGACTGTATCTGGCATGCCTGAAGAACAGCCAAGAAGCCAGAGTGGCTGAGGCTAAGTGCCTGTGGAGAACAGCAGGAGGTGAGGTCAGAGAAGCAATTGGAGGGGGAAGGAGGGTTGCTTATTGAGTAGGGTCTCAAAGGTGATGGTAAAGACTTGGGTTTTTCTTTGGACAAGCTGGGGGACCATAAAGGAAGTTTGTAATAGACCCAGGGATATGGTCTGACTTAAGCTTTTAAAGGGATACAGTCTGCTGTATTGATGGACTGAGGAGAGGACATGAAGGAAAGGCCCCCCAAGGATTGCAGATTCTTACGACACTATTTTGGGCTCTAGAAGAGTGTGTGGAGGGTGGAGAACTGCACCACTTGAATTTAGCCTTCAGAGTCTTCACAGTCAGGTCTGGGATGTGGACACCCAGGAATATATGAAGGGACTTCAGGAAGGAACATTCCTCAACAGGATGGGGCAGAAGGGCTTGATGCACTCAAACTGGCCAGGTCACTTCCACAGAAGAGTGTCCAGGGTAATGTGAACCCAGAGCAGCAGAGAGCCTACCAGGCTTGATGAGGAAGGAAGACTTCCTGGACGATGAGAGGTAGTCCATAGCTCAGTGCAATACCCACCAAATGCTTTTTGGGGGTGAGGGAGAATTGACATATTTTTCAAATATATATGGAAAAGCAAAGGCCTTAGAAGAGACGAGACAGCCTTAAAAAGGAAAAAAAAAAATTAGAAGCCCCATTCCGCCAGATATCTAGACTTGTTAGAAAGCTGAGTAATTGAGTATTTACTCAATGTGGGTATTTGTACAGGAATGCAGCATTAGACCATCCAAAGGGAGTACAGAACCCAGAAACAATCCCAGGACATCTACATCCACTTCATAGATTTCAGTGGAAAGGAGGAGCTACTGAATAAATGACTCAGGCCAACCAGTCATCCATCCATATGAGAGAAAAAAAGTGAAGTCTGTTTTGGACTCAATTCTCACCCAAAAATGTATTGAAGGCCTACTCTATCACCCCCAGTATCTATGAATGTGACATTATTTGGAAATAGGTCTTTGCACATGTGAAATTAAGATGTGATCATTCTGGATTGAGGTGGATCCTAATATGCGTTGACTGGTAACTTTATAAGAACTTTTGTGGAGCTGGGATTGTAGCTCAGTGGTAGAGTGCTTGCCTAGCATGTGTGAGGCACTGGATTGATCCTCAGTACTGCATAAAAATGAAAAAATAAATAAATAAAGGTATTGTGTCCATCTACAACTAAAAAAAAAAAAAAAAAGGAACTTTTGCTTTGAGGCTGTGACATCAATTCATACCTGAGTTTCTAACCTGTCAATTTGTTCTGTACACTTTGGACTTGCCAACCCCCACAGTCATGTGAGCCAATTCCTTAAAATAAGTCTCTATCTCCTGTTGGTTCTGTTTCTCTAGGAAGCCCTCATTGGTATAGAGTCATACCTCATACTATATTTCCAGTAGTGTTTGAAGTTAGGAATAGCCAGGCGCGGTGGCTCAAGCCTGTGATCCCAGCACTTAGGGAGGCTGAGACAGGAGAATCGCGAGTTCAAAGCCAGCCTCAGCAATGGCGAGGTGCTAAGCAACTCAGTGAGACCCTGTCTCTACATAAAACACAAAATAGGGCTGGAGGTGTGGCTCAGGGGTTGAGTGCCCTGAGTTCAATCCCCAGTACCAAAAAAAAAAAAAAAAAAAATGAAGTCAGGAGAGTAATTTTGTTTTTTGTTTTGTTTTTAGTACCAGGGATTGAAACCAGGGGTGCTTTACCACTGAACCACATCCCCAGCCCTTTTTATTTTTGGGGGTGGGGTGGGGAGAAGTTCTCACTAAGTTGCTTAGGTTCTCAATTGCCGAGGCTGCCCTCAGACTTTCGATCCTCCTGTCTCCACCTTCCAATTGCTGGGATTGCAGGTGCACCATCATGCCCATCAGGAGAACGGGCATCCTTGGTAGAGATTGGAAGTAGGGTACACAGGGGATCTTTGGGGATTCTGAGAATGTTCTGTTTCTTGGTTAGGGCACTAGTTATAGGAATTTGTTTACTTCAGGGAAAGAAAACAAATTAAACACTTGTTCTGAACTTTTTTTGTGTATATGTTGTGTTGATCAATAAAAAGTTAACACAAGGGGCTGGGATTGTGGCTCAGTGGTAGAGCACTTGCCTTGCATGTGTGAGGCACTGGGTTTGATCCTCAGCACCACATATAAATAAATGAATAAATAAAGGTCCATCAACAACTAAAAAAAATTTTTTTTAAAGTTAACACAAGGGGTTGGGGCTGTAGCTCAGTGGTAGAGTGCTTGCCTCACGTGTGTGAATCACTGGGTTCGATCCTCAGCACTACATAAAAATAAATAAATAAAATAAAGATATATATAAAAGAGTTAACACAAAAACTTAAATCCAGTAGATTAGGAACCAAAATGAGAAAGGCATATATTTCTAATTTTTAGAAGAAGATATAGGAGAATATCAACTCCAGGAGGGAAGGATTTCTTCAATAAGACAAAAAAACAAAAACAAAAACAAAATAAAAAACCAACCAAGCACCAGTAGTAAAGGAAGATCAATAGATTAAACTTCATTTGTATTAAAAAATTCCATTAAGCAAAAGACATAAAATACAGGTGTCAGCTTAAAGAGGCTCCCACCTGGGGCTGGGGCTGGGGCTGGGGCTCAGTGGTAGAGCGCATGCCTTGCATGCGTGAGTCACTGGGTTCGATCCTCAGCACCACATGCAAATAAATAAATAAAATAAAGATATTGCGTCCATCTACAACTAAAAAAAATATTTAAAAAAAAAAAGAGGGGGGCTGGGATTGTAGCTCAGCGGTAGAGCGCTTGCCTCGCATCCGTGAGGCCCTGGGTTCGATCCTCGGCACCACATACAAAGCAATAAAATAAAGACATTGTGTCCACCTATAACTTAAAAAAAAAAAAATTTAAAAACTTACCTTTAAAAAAAATAAATAAATAAATAAATAAAATTAAAAAAAAAGAGGCTCCCACCTGCCTACTCTGGGACAATTTGAGTATCAAAAATAAAATAAGGAGGGCTGGGGCTGTAGCTCAGTGGTAGAGCGCTTGCCTAGCATGCGTGAGACACTGGGTTCGATCCTCAACACCACATATAAATAATAAATGAATAAAATAAAGATCCATCAACAACTAAAAAAAAAATTTTTTAAAATAAAATAAAATAAAATAAGGATAGAAAGAGATTATAACCCATGGAATAAAAGAATATGCGAATTTACATAGGTATAAATAAATAAATAAGAGGAAAAGCCTTTTCCACTGTAAGAAGCCAACAGATAGATGAAGTTACAAAATCAATGTTTGGCAAGCATTCTAATCATTCAGGCAGAAGTATCAATGAACATAAAAACCAGTGCACTTGAGAAGTAAAGTAGAGGGTGATAACCCAGTGCCAGTGTCTCCCCACAGGGCGCTAAGCACAAACTGTGTATGGAGACACCTGGCAAACTTTGGCTTAGCCAGGTGATGAGACTTAATATCACCAGCAATGTGCCTTAGCCAAATGATGAGATTTAGTATCACCAATGAGATAAATCTACCTCATGTGCCTTCTGACATGTTGCTCGTAATCTTTTTTTAAATTTTCAGTTGATTATTGTTTTTTGTTGTAGATGGACACAATACCTTTATTTTATTTGTTTATTTTTATGTAGTGTTGAGGATCGAACCTAGTGCCTCACATGTGCGAGGCAAGTGCTCTACCACTGAGCTACAGTGCCAGCCCAGATGCTCTTAATCTTAAAGTGATTATGTTGTTTTTGTTTGTTTGTTTTTTATAGTGGCTGGGGGTTGAACCCAGGGCCTTGTGCATGCGAGGCAAGGACTGCACCAACTGAGCTATATCCCCAGCCCCAATGTTTTTTTTTTAAAGGTTTATTTAGACAGTTTTTTAATTTATTTTTTTAGTTGTAGATGGACACAATGTCTTTATTT
Organism: Geosciurus inauris; assembly: GCA_004024805.1. NCBI lineage: Eukaryota > Metazoa > Chordata > Mammalia > Rodentia > Sciuridae > Geosciurus > Geosciurus inauris. The sequence goes on from PVHX01003344.1 coordinate 126,427, forward strand.
TGTTGGTTTGTATGTGGTGCTGAGGATCGAACCCAGGGCCTCACGCATGCGAGGCAAGCGCTCTACCGCTGAGCTACAATCCCAGCCCCTCCAGCCCCAATCTTAAAGTAATTATAAAGCAACATTAGACAAATGCAAACTGAAGAACATTATATGACATAACTGGTCTGTAATCGCCAATGTCCAAAAATATTCAGTGATCTGAAATGCAAAGAAGTACTAAACAGACAATGAAAGGAATATAAAACATGATATGGAATTTTTCAATTTTTTCTTTCTTTCTTCTTTCTCTCTCTCTCTCTTTCTTTCTTTCTTTCTCTTTTTTTTTTTTTTTTTTTTTTTTTTTTTTTTTTTTTTTTTTTTTTTTTTTTTTTTTTTTTTTTTTTTTTTTTTTTTTTTTTTTTTTTTTGCAGTACTGGGGATTGAAAACAGGGGTGTGCCCTACCACTGAGCTACATCCCTAGCTTTTTTTTTTTGAGACAAGGTCTTGCTAAGTTGCCCCAGGCTGGTCTACAATTTGCCTCAGCCTCCCAAATAGTTGGGCCTACAAGCATGTGCCACATGACTGCTCATGATATGGGATTTTCTTTTGCTTCAAAGGACATTGCTAGGAAAATTGGTGATATCTGAATAAGGCCTGCAGATTTGATAATGGTAGCTGGTAGCATATCATTGTTAACTCCTGATTTTCATTATTGTCCATAGGTAATTTTCAATGTAGGAAAATGGTCTTGTTTTTAGAAAATATACACAGAAATATTTAGGAGTTAAAAGGCATTGCTCTGTCCCTCTCAAGTGGCTTGGGGCTCAGCAGGGTGTGTATATATGTGTACAGAGTGAAAAGGGAGGGGCAAATGTAAAATGTCAACATTTGGAGAATTTCAGTGGAGAGTATGGAACTCTCTGCACTATTTATTTAACTTTTCTGTGTACGTCTGAAATTATGTCAGAATTAAAAGTCAAAAGAAAAACAAGACACTGTTTTGTTTGCACAAAGAAAGTGAACACACAAAGCCAAATTGGAAGAAGATATCGGTAACATAACCAAGGAAAGATTACCATCTAGAATATATGAAGAATTCTCATAAATTCTCAAGAAAGGCAGTGCAATAGAAGAATAGGCACACAACGTGGATAGGAACTTACAGGAAGAGCCAAAACTCACATGGAAAGATGTCCCTCTTCATCAGTAACCAAAAAAACCCCAAAACAAACTAATGCAAACCCACTGTACTCAAAGTCCATCTTCAGGTTGGTGAGTACACACCAGTCAATAGTATGTGCTGCATATAGTCCATGATGGGTATGAATTACTTTCATGATCGGAATGAAATTCTAAAAATAAAGTTCTCATCTGCACACACAAAATAATAATGTTGAGTGTTGGTGAGGATGTGGAGTGACAGGAACTCTCATCTGCCACAAATGGGGTTGTAAATGGGTGCCACCACTTTGGAAAACTGGTATTATCTAGTCAAATCGGCACTATTCATCCCTGTGACCAGCACCGGGCTCTCTATCTGCCCTGGAAAGAGTCCTGCCCACAAGCACCAGGAGGTGTGTTCAGAAGAATGATCCTAGCCACCCAAACAGGAAACAAGGAGGTAGAGTGTTTGCCTAGCATGTGCAAGGCCCTGGATTGAATCCCCAGAACCATAAAACAAAACAAACAAACAAAAAAACATTTAGAAAAAGGGGAGGGGGTGCAGAGGAAGAGCCGGAAGAGAGGTGTGGCATGGCAGGAGAAAGAGGAAGACAGGAGGAGAGGGAGCTCTCCTGGTCTCAGAGCTGGCAGAGTGGGGGCCAGAGGAGGAGCTCCCTCATCATATTCCTGTTCTCCCAGCCACCATCTGGGTTCCTGAGCTTGGGACCCAAACAAGATGGGGACCTGCTCCACTAGGGCAGCAAAGAGAGAGGCTGCTAAGCCGTGCAGCACTGCCTCCAGAAGGTCCTGGCCTTCCAGGAACCTCAGAGCATTGGACACTTTCTCCTGGCGAAAGGCTCCAACATACAGATTTTGCAAATGAGGAACAGGTCAAAGACCTTTGAAGTCCATCCCCAGAGCCAAAACCACTCCCAGGCTCCCAGGTTCCCAGGCCTCTAGGGCACTCGCCAGCAGATGGCGCCAAAACCACAGTGTTGCCACAACACGGCCACGATCCTGGGGGCCTTTTGGCTGCACCAAAGCCTAGCAGATTTGAATTATGGTGTGTGTGTGTGTGTGTGTGTGTGTGTGTGTGTGTGTGTATGTTTTGGGGGGAGTGTTTTGTTGTTTTTTATTTGTTCTTTAGGTTTAATTCTTGGGCAGGAGACCCAGCTGTACAGTATCTGTGAAGGGAAAGGGAACAACGGAGGATTTATTCCTTTCCTGCCCAGAACAAACCCCCAAATTCAGGTCATTGATAGGGAGGGACTCCAGGCTGAAGGGGCCATTCAGGATTGCCAAACTCCTAGATTTCCTGGTGCTGGCCAGTGAGCAATAACACAGCCAAGTGTGACAGAATTTTGAGACATCTGGCCTTTGTAGAGAGACCCTATGTTCTGGCCAGCACCCCCATGGGGTGCCGAACCCATTGGGTCAGGGCTGGGATCATCTTTGGATACTCTTAGATGCCACCAAGGTCTCTGTTCCTGGGGTAGTGAAGCACTTGTATCCACAGTGCTGGTTTTGGAATAACAGGTGTGTCCCCATGTGACCAATGTGACCACAGCTTCTTTCTTCACCCCACTCAACATGCACATGCCCCTTGGGTAGTGAAGAAATCTGTGTCCATCATCATGGTTTTGGAACATCGTGTGTGTGAAGCCACTTTCTTCATCCCTCTCAACTTGCACAGGCCACTTGGGCAAGAGCTCCCAGAATCTGTGCCCATCTCCTGACCACCCCAATACAGCCTCAAAGAAGCTGAGGCTTGAGAAAGATAGGGGCTTTCACAAGGGCCCACTGCTGGGGCTGAGGGTCCTTTCTTCACAACTCTCTAGCCCTTATGAAAGGTTTTGCTTTATCCATCTTCTCAAGAGAGGTGTGAGAGTCATGGGGACTCAAGCAACTCAGTGAGACCTTGTCTTTACATAAAACACAAAATAGGGCTGGGGATGTGGCTCAGTGGTCAAGTGCCCCTGAGTTCAATCTCCAGTACCAAAAAAAAAACAACACAAGTTATTGAAAGATTTTTTTAAAAAATATTTTTTTGGTCATAGATGGATGCAATATCTTTATTTATTTATTTTTATGTGGTGCTGAGGATTGAACCCAGTGCCTCATGCATGCGAGGCAAGCGCTCTGCCACTGAGCCACAGCCCCAGCCCTATTGAAAGATTTTTATGTAGCTATCAGTTTGATCATTTGAACTCATGTTCCTAAAACTTATCTATTCAAAAAAATAAAATGAAACAAAACAAACACAAACACACACACACAGGGGCTGGAGTTGTGGCTCAATGGTGGAGCACTTGCCTAGCATATATGAGGTACTGAGTTTGATTTTCAGCACCACATATAAATAAATAAAAAATAAAAGTCCATCAACTAAAAAAATTTTTTTAAACCAATTTTCTTCCACTTGAGAGCTTCCCACCTCAGCTCCCAAGACTGACTCTGCTGCCTTCCAGCCTCAAGACTTTGGACATGTTATATAGTTTTAGGTTTGATGCAGTTATAAAGGTAACAGGGTCTAGTCCTTATCCCTAGCTATCAGATGCCTGAGTCCTACATTTATTACAAGTTTGTGTTGCAAGTTAACAGAAGGGCTCACACAAACTAGCTTAGACAGTAAACCTGGAGGCCCTCCAACTTCAGGCAAGATGTGACCCAGCAGCTCAGTGGTGACAATAAGGATCTGCTTCTTTCTTTCTCTCTCTGCCTTCTGTGATGCTGACCTCAACCTAAGAGTGGCCCATCTCACATCACAAAATATCCTCTTTGTCTCATGTAGTCATGTCTCTTTTTAATTCTGGAAGGAAAGAAAGTGCCTTGTACTCCCACCAAAAGTTTTGAGATGTATTCTAATCAGACCAGCTTCATCACACCAATAGTGTGGTGGGGAGATGGCAGGTGGGGGAGATGGCAGGTGCTGGTTGGCTTAGACTAAGTCGAATATTCCACTCTCAGAACCACGTAGTTCCTCAAAAGGAAATTGAGGCCTGTCTTAGTTAGGTTTTCATTGCCGTGACAAAATACCTAACAAGAGCAACTTCGAGGAGGGAAAGTTTATTTTGGTTCAATGCCTCAGAAATTCAGTTTGTGCTCAGCCAACGCTATTGCTCTGGACCCGAGGTGAGGCAGAACATCATAGCAGAAGACAAATGGCAGAGGAAAACTTCTCTACTTATGGGGACCAGGAAGCAGAGAGAGAAAGAGGAAGGGGCCACAGGGAAGATGTCCTTAGTGACCCACTTCCTCTAGCCACACCCCACCTGCCTAAAGTTTACCAACCAGTTAGTCCATTCAAACTGGGATGGACTGATTAGATTACAGCTCTCATAATCTAATAATTTCACCTCTGAATATTCCTGCATTAACATAGGAGTTAATACTATAAAACCTCATATTCACACCATAACAAAGCCTGATTGGAAGGGAAAGAAATAGGGGAAATAGATGACCCTCCAGTCTCCTACAGTTTTCCTGCCAATTGGTTGTCCAGACATGGTTCCGTGTCTCCCAAGCTGCCTCCACCATATGTGACTCTAGCTGCTGTCGGGAGGCTCTCTTGTTGACATGTCTCTCGTGACTCTCCAACCTTTGGTTCTGACTCCAGTTCTCTAAGACCATAGGAACAATCTGGTTGTCTTGTTTGTGGCACCCTTTCAGAAATAAGGTGGTGTATGCCTGTAATCCCAGCAACTCAGGAGGAAGGAAAAGAAAAGAAAGAAAGAAGCTGGGCGCGGTGGCGCAAGCCTGTGATCCCTGCACTTTGGGAGGCTGAGACAGGAAAATCACGAGTTCAAAGCCAGCCTCAGCAATGGCGAGGCGCTAAGCAACTCAGTGAAACCCTGTCTCTACATAAAAACAGAAAATAGGGCTGGGGATGTGGCTCAATGGTCAAGTGCCCCTGAGTTCAATCTCCAGTACCAAAAAAGAAAGAAAGAAAAGAAACCAAGAGAAGAATAAAAGTCTTCTTGTTGTTCCTTTCCTCCAAGTCGATATCCTCAGTTTCCCATTATTCTACAGCCAGGTCTTGGGCAAGTTTCCTAACTTTTAGGGCCTCATTTTCTTCATCTGTCAATGTTGGAGATGATGTGAGTTTCTCAAACTGGCAGGGAGCCATAATATTTGCAGACTCTAATTTGCAGACTCTAATACATAGACTCTAATACTCTATGTATTAGAGTCTGCAAAGTCCCCAAACAAACACAACGCAGCATCTAAAACCTCAATTTTTTTTTAGCAGTTCTTGGGACTGAACCCAGGAACTTGTACATGCTAGGCAAACGCTTTACCTCTGAGCTACAGCCCAAGCCCCCTAAAATTTTATTTTACTGGAGTTTCCTGTCCCTGAAGGTTAAAACACTTATGGACAATTCAACAATAAAAGAACAAATAACTCAATTTTAAAATGTGCAAGCTGGTCACAGTGGCATGAACCTGTAGTCCCAGCTTCTCAGGAGGCTGAGGCAGGAGGATAATTGCACTCCAGAAATTTGAGGCCAGCTTGGGAAACTGAGATCATACCTCTTTTTCTTGGTACTGGAGATTGAACTCAGGGGCACTTGACCACTGAGCCACATCCCCAGCCCTATTTTGTGTTTTATGTAGAGACAGGGTCTCACTGAGTTGCTTAGAGCCTCGCCGTTGCTGAGGCTGGCTTTGAACTCGCGATTCTCCTGTCTCAGCCTCCCAAAGTGCTGGGATTACAGGCTTGCGCCACCACACCCAGCTGAGATCATACCTCTTAAAACAGCAGATGTGCAAAGGACTTGGGAGAGATTTTTTTCCCCAAAGTTATACAAATGACAATAAGCACATGAAAAGATACTCACTTTCATTAGGAAAATGCAAATTGAAACCACAGTGAAATACAACTTCACAGCCACTAGAATAATTATTTCTTAAAATATTTTTTAGTTGTCAATGGACCTTTATTTTATTTATTTATATGCAGTGCTGAGAATCAAACCCAGTGCCTCACACATGCTAGGCGAGCACTCTACCACGGAGCCACACCCCAGCCCTGAATAACTATTTTTTTTTAAAAAAAGAGATAATAACAGGGGCTGAGGTTGTGGCTCAGTGGCAGAGGGCTTGCCTTACACGTGTGAGGCACTGGGTTCGATCCTCAGCACTACATAAAAATAAATAAACAAAATAAGACACTATGCCCATGTATAACTAAAAAATATTTTTTAAAAAAGAGATAATAACAAGTGTCGGCAAGGATGTGGAAGTATTGGAACCTTCATAGACTGCTAGTGAGAATGTAAAATAATACAGCCTCTTTGGAAAACAGTTTGGCAGTTCCTTAAAAAGTTAAACCAGGGCTGAGGTTATGGCGCAGTGGTAGCGTGCTTGCCTAGCACATGTAAGGCACTGGGTTTGATCCTCAGCACCACATAAAAATAAAATAAAGATATTCTGTCTACCTACAACTAAAAAAAATAAATATTTTAAAAAAAAGTTAAACCATAGAGTTATCATATGATCCAGAAATTCTTCTCCTAGCTGTGGATCTAAGATAATTAAAATATCTCCACCCAAAACCTGTACATGAGTATTCAGAGCAACATTTTTCACAATACTCAAAACATGAAAACAACCCAAATGTCTATCAACTAATAAATGGATAAATAAAATGTAGTGTATCTGTACAGTGGAATACCATGCAGCCACAAAAAGGAATAGAGGCCAGGTGTGGTGGTGTACGCCGGCAATCTCAGTGACTTGGGAGGCTGAGGCAGGAGGATCTCAAGTTTTTGAAGCTAGTCTCAGCAATTTAACAAGGCCCTAAACTACTTAGCAAAATCCTGTCTCAAAATAAAAAGGGCTGGGGATGTGGCTCAGTGGTTAAGTACCCCTGGGTTCAAACCCCAGGACAAAAAAAAAAAAAAAGGAATGAAGAGTACTCCATACAGACATACTACAACATAAATGAAAAACACTGTGCCAAGCAAAAGAAGCCAGATATAAAATGCCACATAACATGTAATTTCATTTATATGAAATGCCCTAAGTAGGTAAATCTATACAGATGGAAAGTAGACTAATGGTTGTCAGGGACTGAGGGAAGCGAAAAATGGAGAATGAGTGCAAGTGGGTGCAAAGTTTCTTTTCGGAGTGATGAAAATATTCTGAATTGTACACTTTAAAAGGATAGTTCTGGGGCTGGGATTATAAAGCACCATATACAGGGCCCTGAGTTCAATCCTCAGCACCCTCCCCCAAAGGGGGGAGGTGAATTTTATGCTACATAAAATTTATCTCAATAAAAAGAGATCTCACTGGGGCTGGGATTGTAGCTCAGTGGTAGAGCACTTGCCTCCCATGTGTGAGGCCCTGGGTTCGATCCTCAGCACCACATACAAAGCAATAAAATAAAGACATTGTGTCCATCTACAACTAAAAAAAACATTAAAAAAAAAAAAAAGAGTTCCACTAACTTGAAAAAAAGATCCAGTTGCAGATGTATTATGGAATAAAATCCAGGTTCCATGTGGGTAATATCTTTATTGTTTTTGTAAAACTGAAAGTTATTTGTAAAATAAATAAATAAATTCAAACAGCCAAATGCAGTGGCACATGCTTGTAATCCCAGAAACTCAGGAGGCTGAAGCAGGAGGATCATAAATTCAAAGCCAGCCTCAGTAATTTAGTGAGACCCTGTCTCCAAATAAACATTAAAAGGGGCTGGAAGGACTGGAGCTGTACCTCAGCGGTACAGCGCTTGCCTAGCATGTGTGAGGCACGCAGTTTGATCTTCAGGACTGCAATAAATAAATAAATAAATACAATAAAGGTATTGTGTCCATCTATAACTGAAAATATATTTTTAAAAAAGGTCTGGGGATGTAGCTCAATGGTAGAGTGCTCCTGGGTTCAAGCCCCAGTTCAGAAAAAAATAATGTTTTTCAAATAATAATGTTGGAAGAAAAAACAGGGATAATCAGTTAACATTTTAGTAAGCATCCCTCAGATGCCTTGCTAGTGATATTGTTATGGATGTTGATAGGTACTCAACTTTATATACAAAGAATTATGCAACCCCCTTACATTGAGGGTTGTGTTGGAGTATTACCTTCTTTGGCCTATGCAAGTCCCTTTTCCACTTTTGTTTTGGTTTTTTCCTTCATGCATTAATCATTTCTATTGGCATTTGGGGGGTGATACAAAATGGGCATCATTTTTGAAAAATATATCCTAATATCCTAATATCTATAAACAGTACCAAGTTATGTACCTAATTCTATTTCTTCCCTTTGTTACATGTATTAAGACCCATCCGTAATGACTGGGGATGTAGCTGCATGATGCCCTGGGTTCCATTCCCAGAAGAGAAAAGAAAGAGAAAGCAAGATTCATCCAATTCTATATGTTCCTCTACACTTATCTGGGCTGCTGTGGTATTGCAGAATCTTTCAACCTTGGTATTTGGTAGTTGAGGCTGGAGGAGTCTTTGTTCTGGAGGGCTGTCTTTTGCTTTACTAGGATATTTCTTTCTTTCTTTCTTTTTTTTTTTTTTTTGTACTGGAGATTGAACTCGGGGGCACTCAACCACTGAGCCACGTCCCCAGCCCTATTGTGTGTTTTATGTAGAGATAGGGTGTCACTGAGTTGTTTAGTGCCTCGCTGTTGCTGAGGCTGGCTTTGAACTCGCGATTCTCCTGTCTCAGCCTCCCTAAGTGCTGGAGTTAGAGTAGGATATTTCATAGCCTCCCTGGCCTCTATCCACTTGATGCCAGCAGCACCCTCTTTCCAAGTTATGACGATCAAAAAATAAAAAATGTCATCAGACACCGAAAATTGTCCTGGGGGAAGGGATAAAATGATCCCTGTTCAAAACCAGTGCTTAACCACTGTGTAGAATTCCACAATATGCATCTGCCATCTTCCTTTATTCATACCCTGTGATGAACACGGATGGACACCGAGGCTGTCTATAACTCCTGCTACATAGACCATGCTATAATTAACACCCCAATGGCCCAGGAGTGGGAAGGCTGGGTCATAAGGCCAGCACAGACTTTGTTTTACCAGGCAATGACCCAAGGTTGCCTGGAATGGCTGGTTCAGCTGACCTCTCACCAGATCTGCTACAATAGACCCTCATTCTTCAGCCAAGAACCTATAATGAGTAATCCCAGCACTTTGGGAGGCTGAGACAGGAGAATCGCGAGTTTAAAGCCAGTCTCAGCAATGGCGAGGCGCTAAGCAACTCAGTGAGACCCTGTCTCTACATAAAACACAAAATGTGGCTCAGTGGGTGGGTCCCCTGAATTCAATCCCCAGTACCAAAAAAAAAGAACCTATGATGAGTATAATTGTTTATCAATAAATGGATGTGTACTTCCAATAAGTAGCAGTATTTTATGGGTGCACATATCATGACTGCTCTAACACCCCCTTTTGTTGCATATTTAGGTTATTTCTAATTTTTTTATCATTATACATCATACTTGCATGGATTTCAGATGACAACTGGGCCCTTAAGGACCCATTTCATTTTAGGAGGACTGCTCCGGGCTCCCTCCCCACACCTTACTTTCAGCTCTACCCTTACCCTTAAAAGGAAGAATCATGAGCTGCTGTGTGCCTTGTTTCCCCACTGGTGGACTTCAGTGGAAACACTCTAAGTTGCTCTTCTTGGTTTTTGAGTCTCCTTTCGGAGAACAAAAGCCCCTTAGCCAGGGGCTGGCTGGAAGATAAAGGCTGGTTCCCACTAGTAAGGAAGCCAAGGAAAATGGGAGTTTTCAGAGGAAAGGTGAGGCCCTTGCTATCCCCTTTCTGAGCTGCTTCCTGGGGTTGCCTGTCCCAGAAAACAGGAAATGGCCAGGGGAGATGGAGAGTGAGGCCCTCCCTGAAGAGGCTGCTGATATCATAGCTATGAGGACTGGTAGGTCATGGATTGTCAGGTTTTAACAATTTTTTAAAGTCAGTCATCTAGATTTTTTAAAGTTAGCAACCAATTTCTTATTTTTTTGGGGGGTGCCAGGGATTGAGCCCAGGGACACTTTACTACTGAGTTATATACTCAGTACTTTTTATTTAAAGACAAGTCCTTGCTAAGTTGCTGAGGTTCTTGCTAAGAGGCTGGCCTCCAACTTAACATCTCCTGCCTCAGTCTTTGGGGTTGATGGGACTACAGGTATGTATCACCATATCCAGTGGCTACCAATTTTTTTAGAACAATGTAAGCAACGTAGTGGCTGTCAGCATGAATGCAGCCACATCTCTTTGTGAACTTGGCTTAATTTGCAATTTTTTCTGGGATCAAAGCAGAACTACAGATAGAGACAGCAAAGAGTCCTGTACTGGGGAGCTGAATAGACCTCCTGTGGCACAGGTGGAGATACTGAAGTCCCAAGTGAAGGGACTGTGTCCAGCCACCACACAGGTCTCTTGCCCCCAGTTCAGAGCTCTTACATCACTCTAGGCCTGTTGTTGCCCAAATCTACTTGCCACTCTTGACCAATGGTATTTCATAACATTGACCAACACTTGGTTTCCAGCCAAAAAAAAGGAGTAGCCCCCTTTCAGGAAGGCCTGAGCCTTACATGTCACCAGAAGCCTTTAGGCAAGGCCCCTGAGTAGGACCTAAAAGGGGATGAAAGTGGAAGTGTGTCAGAGAGGGGACAATGGCAGGGGCCTGGAAGGCACTTGCATTGGTGGTGGGCTTGGCAGTAGTTTCCTGTGTTGCTCGTCGCCGTCTGAAATATGATGATATTGTTACTAAGGCCTTGAAAATCTACAATGATAGGCGGCAGGGAAAGCCTCTCTTCCGGCTGCTGGAAGCCATTCCACCTGGGTTGGTGAGTGTCTGTGGGCTCTGCCTGGGAAGCAAGCACCACCAGTTGTATACCTGTGAGGCTGATGGGCAGGACAGAGTGCCTAGCACAGGCACAAAGTCATGGTTGACATCAGCTGTTATTATTATAATATTTCTTCTACATGAAGCTAAGAAAACATTGTAATCTCAGCTTGACAGCTGCCTGGCTGGCCAATTTGGTGCTTCATCCAGCATGGGTCTGGGAATTCAGCTTTCACTCAGGCCCTGGGTTTGAGGGGATGTGAGAGCTGTTTCAAGTGACAGGAAGGAACTAGACCATTCTGCCAAGGGCCTTTGGGAGTATCCAGTTTCCCCATCCCAGCTGTTGTTAGCCCTATGGCAGCTGAGTATGCAGGGCAGGGATTCGTGTTCATATTTCACAGGCGATGATATTAAGAAGCAAAGGGAGGAAGGTCATATAGCTAGTGAGTGGTATTTTTTGGATTTCTTTCCAAAAGACTGCACACCTTAAATCTGCTGAGGCCACTCAACAAGCCCCAGGTTTAGTAGCAAGTGCTCCAAACTAGGGCTAAGTCCCAGTTGATCATGTAACCTTAACCTCTCTGTGCCTTCATTCCCTCATCTGTAAAAGAGATGGTCATGAATTTTCTGTTGTTTCTTTAGAACTCCACTACCAGGATCCCACTCAATTTCAGGATTAAAGAGACAGTGTGCATTTCTACCCCTGGGATACAGCCACAAGAATGTGCCTTCCGGGAAGATGGGGTGAGTCTTGCCCCTCCAACTCCCAGTCTTTGCTGAGGGGGAAGGCCCTCTCCTCTCTTTGCCTAAAGGGGATACTGTCTGCCTCCACCCATCTCAACTGCCCACCTTTCCAGAAGTTTGGAATGTGGATGCCTTTTTCAAAAATCAGATTTTTCTTGTTGCTTTTTTGTTTTTTAACTCCAAAATATTGTCAATCCTTATTATAAAAGGAAAACGCCCTAAAAAGTTACTAAATATAAAAAAGAACAAAGCATGATCCTAGTCGGCCTGGAGACCACTGTATGTATGTATGTATGTATGTATGTATGTATGTATGTATGTATGTATTTATGCTACGAGAGATTGACTCCAGGAGCGCTTAACCACTGAGCCATATCCCCAGCTCTATTTCATTTCATTTCGAGACAGGGTCTCGCTAAGTTGCTGAGGCTGGTTTCGAACTTTTGATCTTCCTGCTTTAGCCTCCTGAGTCATTGAGATTACAGGCCTGTGCTACTGCGCCAGGCGAGATCACCGCTTTAAAAAGATAAACTGGAAAACAACATTTTAAGTCTTATTTTGCTTCTCCACATTTACAAAAATTTCTGATCTGCAACCCCCACTACCCAGGGACAGACATTAACCATTGATGTGTCCTCCTCGGTATCTTTTTCATTCACACATATGTTCTAAACAAATACGGTTTCCTTTGGGCATGCTAACTCACAGATGCCCTTTCCCGTTTAATAACGTACCTGGACTTCCTTTATTTTCATGGGCGTGCATCTACTCGGTTGGGACCTTCCCAGCGATTGCCCCTCACTCCTGCTCTAGCTGGCGCCTGTGGGTATGAGGAAATTTGGGGTTCTCACGGGCTGGGGCCGCGGGGTTGGCCCTTCCGGGCCGGGCCAGAGCGCTGTCCCGGAGGATAGCGGGATGTTTCCAGCTCGCGTCCCTCTCGCCGCAGGAGGAGCGAACTTGCACAGGAGAATATTCACTGCTCCGGTTGTGCTCCCTGACCCTCACCTGCGACCGGGACTGCGGGAACCAGCCACAGGTGAGCCATCGGTGGCGAGAGGGACTGCGAAGGCCCACCACAGGAAAGCCGCGGGCCGGGTCGCCGCGGACCGTCCCTCCCCGCGCTCTGGCGTCCGCCCCGCGGTTGCTCCCCAGGCTGGGATCTGGATCCCCCGTACGCACACCCTCTTCTCTGGCTGGCTTTGTCCGGGGTGCTACCGTCACCGCGGCGCGGCCACCTGGGCCACTGGCGCAGCACAGAGAGCCTCGGAAACGGGGTCCTTCTCTGGAGAATGGGTCCATCAAGCCCTTCTCAGAAAGTTGTGGGAAGGGAGGAGACTTGCGGGGCGCCAGGAGGGATAGTCGTGACTATCCCGAGAGATAGTCATGACCTTGGGCTCTGGCCCGGAGATCACCTGCCCACAGCCAGGCCTGCCCGGGCCCTCTGGGCCCCGGCGGATGGGAGCAGAGGGGCGAGGGCCCTTTGCTGCATCACACGCTCCCTGCCCGTGCCTCAGTCTGCAGTGTCCCACCTTGAGCGAGGGCCCCAGGCAGGGCAGGAAAGAGGCTGATCCATGGCAGTCATGGTGGTGACCATCCAGCATCGCTCCTGCAGGTCAACAGGGTGAGGCGTTCTGTCGGTTCCCCTGAGGACGATCTCCTGAAGGCTGAGGACACCAAGCCGCCGCCGACGCCACCGGCTGTGGTCAGGGACATGTATGAGAAAGCCAAGTACGACATCATCTCCAACATCCTGCGTAATTTCTAGGGCTGGAGAGGAGAGCCTCCCCTTCCCCACTCAACCACCTCCCTCTGCTGCCTTCAGCACCTCTTTCCTGCACAGTCCAGGGTGCCCCCTTTTGGAGAGACATCCCCGGCCAACCCTGAGCAGAACACTGCGCCTTGCACACTGCTTCCCTCTACCTGGACTTTCTGCCCCTCCTGTGTCTAAATCCCACTCATCCTCCAAGGCATACCTTAAATTTACCCCCTGCAGGAAGCTTCCCTGCTCTCCCAGGGCAGAAGTGGACTTCCCTCACTCATGATTCTCAAAACCTTGTTGGCATTATCTGCTGTGTCCCCAGCCAGCTGACTGTGGGGTGAGTCTCAAGGAGATGCTCCTGGCATCCTTTGGAGGGATTTTGTGCAAGACCCCTAATATCCTCGCTCCCTGCCCAGTTACTGTGACAACCAAATGCCCCTTCACATATCCAGAGTCTTCCAAGGAGATCAGATCATCCTTGAGTGAGAAGGGGATGTGGTGTGGTGGGGGTGGGAGTCAATAAAAAGTTTCTGATATAAATGATTAAACGACAGAGTGAATGAATAAAGTGTTAGAGACTGGACTGAACTGGCTGAACTTGGGGTGAGGAGATCAGTAAATCAGTGAATTGGGCCCTTGGTTGGGGGTTTAGGCAGACTCAGAATCCCTCAAGTCAGGGCTAGGATTGTGGAGAGGAATGGAAGACAAGGACAGAGGGGCCTAGAAAGGAAGTGTAGTTTGTCTCTAGCCTCCTCAACTGCCTTTAGTTCCTTTATGCTTCCACCTTTATCACAAAGTTTGTCAGAACTTTTCCCTGAACCCTACCTTGCGTATCAGATTGCCTCCTGGACACTTCCCTGTGAAGTGTTAATTAAATAACATACATTACGTGTGTATATTATTTAATGTCTACAGGGTGTCACACACTCAATACTTTCCTGCAGCCTACCCCTATCATGCAAGTCTTTGCTACAGAAATGACTTAGTGAAAACTCACGCTTTCCAGGGGCTGTGGTGTAGAGTCCCTTGTGGACATTGGTTTTTTAGTAATGGGGGCAGCAAGGATCCCTCTTCGTGAATCATAATAGCCATCATTATCTGAATGTCACATTCTGTAAGTCTCTCATTTAGTTTCCAGAACTGCCTTAACAAACTATACACATCTGTAACTTTCAGTGAGGAAACCAAGTCACAAGGAAATTGGTTCGCTGCCTGTAGCCCAAACTCTAACCCCCTTGCCAACTAAAATCTGGGTAGGACCCACTGGTGGGTGAGAGGAGTGATGAGGGAGACTACATGGAATGACCTGCAGTGGAGTTACCAAATGGGCTGAGCAGAATAAGCTGAGATCTTCAAACCCTAGTCCCCATGGTGGGGGACATGATGTTCAACTGGAGAAGGCCACTTACAGCCCTTCTGAGGGCTCATACCCCAGGATGGGTCAGCGTCTCATTCACACCACACATCATTCCCTTGCCTGACCCACCACTACGGAGAATATTTCTGGGCCTTCTAGCCCCTTAGACCTTGGATCCATGGGAATGGGCTGAGTAATTCCTCCCAGGAAGCTCAGAGTCCATTTATGGTGGTCAACATCATATCACACAAGGTCCAGGGAAACTTTCATTACACTATACCCTGCAAGAAGAGGCTGGTCGGGGCTGGGATTGTAGCTCAGTGGTAGAGCTCTTGCCTTGCAAGAGTCCCTGGGTTCGATCCTCAGCACCACATAAAATAATAAATAAATAAAATAAAGATATTGTGTCCATCTACAACTAAAAAATATATTTAAAAAAAAAAAGAGGCTGGTCTTCAGGTGATGTTGATGCTGGTGGCCTATGGACCACACTTTGAGTAGCAAGGCTTTAGAACACATACAAACCCAACATTGTTTAAACTTTAATGGTTTATATAAAATAATTTATGTGTGTGTTATTTAATTAAAAATCAAGAGGATGGAAAACTCCCCAATTTTATTAATTTCAGAATACACTTAATTCTAAAATCTGAAGATAATATTAAAAATGACATTATAGGGGCTGATATGTAGCTCAGTGGCAGGGTGCTTGCCTAGTATGCATAAGGCTGTAGGTTCAATCACCAGCATGGCAAAATAGTTAATAATAACAACATTATGAACCAATTTGCCAGAGACTATTGGCAAACAATAATAAAAGTAAATGCCAGTGACTAGGTAGGTTAAGGAAGGCGGGTCCCAAGTTCAAAGCCAGCAAGGAAAACATTTTTTTTTTGTACCAGGGATTAAACCCGGGGGAGCTTTACCACTGAGCCACATCAGCCTGAGTTGCTGCCATTACAGGCATGTACCACCATGTTCAGTTGAAAGGTTTTTTGTTTTGTTTTGGGTTTTTTTCGTACTAGAAATTGAACTCAGGAGTACTCAACCACTGAGCCACATTCCCAGCCCTATTTTGTGTTTTATGTAGAGACAGGGTCTCACTGAGTTGCTTAGCGCCTCGCCTTTTGCTGAGGCTGGCTTTGAACTCGCGAATTCTCCTGTCTCAGCCTCCTTAAGTGTTGGGATTACAGGCTTGCGCCACCGTGCCCAGCTGAGTTGAAAGTTTTATATAAATGGAATCATACAATATATACTCTGCTGCCTGGCTTTTTTTACTGGGCATCATAATTTCGAGATTCATTCATGTGGTTGTATCAGTAGTCCATTTCTTTCATTGCTGGGTATGGACATATCACAGTTTGTTACCTATTGATATATTTTTTGTCTTTTTTTGCCATTTGTGAGTGACATTAAATGGGTCTGTTCCTCTCTTAGTTTGCTCATCTATACAATGTTTCTTTAATCAGGCTATTGGGAGGATCTGATGAGACAAATCCTATAGAAAGAATTAAGGAGAATTCTGCTTGAAATGGAGGAGCTAAGTACCCCAAACTCTATCCCTGGTGGTCACACATCCTGTTAGGGGAGATGTGTCTCAACTGTCCCCTAAATCATCCCACATGAACAGGGTGGGGGCCCTGGGGAGCCACTGCAGGGGTCTTGGCATGGTATAATTTGATTTACAACTTTATAATTTCACTCTGGCTACTCTGCTGTCTATAGACTGCAAGGAGTGAAAGGGTGGCTATAGGGAGGCCACTGTAGTAATCCAGCTTCTAAGAAAGATATGATGGTGTGGACTAGAGTGAAGGCAGAGGAGAGAATTGGATTTAAAATAGGGGCAGGAGAACTAAGTCATGCCTTAGCTGTTAAGAAGAGGAAGAAGGAATCAAGAGAGGTTCTCATCTCTCTCCCCTCCAAAAGCTACTGCTGAGTTTCTTTTTTTTTTTTCTTCTTTATTTTATTTTATTTTATTTACTTATTTATTTAAAACATTTTTTTTTTAGTTGTTGATGGATCTTTATTTTGTTCATTTATTACTCATATGTGGTGCTGAGGATCGAACCCAGTGCCTCACGCATGCTAGGCAAGCGCTCTACCACTGAGCTACAGCCCCAGCCCCTTTATTTTATTTTTATATGGTGCTGAGGATTGAATCCAGTGCCTCACACGCGCCAGGCAAGCACGCTACCACTGCGCCATAACCCCAGCCCCTACTGCTGGGTTTCTGAGTGAGAAGAATTGGGAAGGTGAGAGCTACATGATGAAGATAGGGAATACTAGGGGTTGATCAGGGTTGAGGGTAAGATCAAAGTTTCCATTTTGAACAGGTCATACTGGGGTATATCTAAGAGAAAAAGGAATCTTGGTTGGTACAGAAATAAGACTTCAGACCCCTTACATATGGGAAAAGCTGATATCATCTAAGGAAAGCAAATGGGGTAAAATCAGAAGCCAGGGATGAACTCCAAGGCCTCATGTATTTGGAAATTAGAAAGAGGTGGAATGGGCAGGCAGTGCAAGAGTGGAAAGCAGGGAGATAAGTACCAGAAGAGGGGAGAGAAGCAAAGTGAGAGGTTTATAAAGGCACAAAGCTCGCTCTTTTTTTTTTTTGGTACTGGAGATTGAACTCAGGGGCACTCGACCACTGAGCCACGTCCCCAGCCCTATTTTGTGTTTTATGTAGAGACAGAGTCTCACTGAGTTGCTTAGCGCCTCACCATTGCTGAGGCTGGCTTTGAACTTGCAATTCTCCTGTCTCAGCCTCCCTAAGTGCTGGGATTACAGGCTTGTGCCACCGCGCCCGGCTCAAAGCTTGTTCTTGATTAACTTAATCCCTGCTAGTAGGGCAAGAATTCTTCTAACTATAAGGGTGCAACTTGCTAGGAGAAGCAAGTGCCCATTCTCAGGGGGACTTTGGGCAAGTAGGAAAATTGAATGGGAAATTCTACATCTCGTATCAAAGATAGAGGCCCATATGGCTTCACGGGTAAATTTCATAGAGTATTTTAGAAAAAAAAATCCTTCAAAAAATTTTCAGAGGGCTGGGGTTGTAGCTCAGTGGTAGAGCGCTTGCCTCGCATGCGTGAGGCCCTGGGTTCAATCCTCAGCACCACATACAAAGCAATAAAATAAAGACATTGTGTCCATCTACAACTAAAAAAATATTTAAATTTTTTTTTTTCAGAAATTAGAATAAGAAACACTTCTAAGTCGGGCATGGTGGCTCACGCCTGTAATCCCAGCACTTTGGGATGCTGAGACAGGAGAATCACAGTTCAAAACCAGCCTCAGCAATGGTGAGGCGCTAAGCAACTCGGTGAGACCTTGTCTCTACGTAAAACACGAAATAGGGCTGGGGATGTGGCTCAGTGGTGGAGTACCACTGAGTTCAATCCTCAGTGCCAAAAAAAAAAAAAAAAAGAAAGAAAAAAGAAAACGAAACACTTCTAGCTGAGCAGAGTGGCATATGCCTATAATCCTAGCAACTTGGGAGGTTGAGGCAGAAGGGTAGTAAGTTCCAGGCCAGCCTCAGCAGCTTAGCAAAGCACTAAGCAACTTGGAAAGACCTTGTCTCAAAATAAAAAATAAAAAGGGTTGGAGATGTAGCACAGTGGTAAAGTGCCTTTGGGTTCAATCCCCAACATATACACATGCACAAAGAAAAAGAAAAAAGAAACACTTCCAATTCATTCAATGAGATTAGTATTACCAACTAAAGATATCATAAGAAAACTACAGAAAAGATCTCTCGTCAAGGAAATATACGCCATCAAAAGCCTACCACGGGGCTGGGATTGTAGCTCAGCGGTAGAGCGCTTGCCTTGCATGCGTGAGGCCCTGAGTTCGATCCTCAGCACCACATACAAAGCAATGAAATAAAGACATTGTGTCCATCAACAACTAAAAAAATATTAAAAAAAAAAAAAAAAAAAAGCCTACCACGCCGGGCGCGGTGGCTCACGCTTGTAATCCCAGCACTTAGGGAGGCTGAGACAGGAGAATCACGAGTTCAAAGCCAGCCTCAGCAATGGCGAGGCACTAAGCAACTCAGTGAGACCCTGTCTCTACATAAAACACAAAATAGGGCTGGGGATGTGGCTCAGTGGTCGAGTGCCCCTGAGTTCAATCCCCAGTACCAAAA
>PVHX01003345.1:0-112407 GCA_004024805.1 Geosciurus inauris
CCCTGGGCCGAGGCCCAGGCTGCAACCGCGCCTCTCCGGCCGGCGCTGAAACCACGCCTCCTGGCTACCGCTGCCTCCCGGTGATCCTGTACTCACACATACACGAGCGAAATTCCTGCGTGGGATGTTGAGCTGCAGAATGATGCCAGGATGCTGGCTGGAAAACGGCACCTCCACCACTTCCAGCTTTGGTCCCTGAAAGCCTAGCGCAGAGTGGACTCTCTAGGCCGCCATCTTGGAACCGCCCTTTTCGGAAATATGTTTAAACAGGATGTCTCTTGTCTTTTGATTTTACTTGCTCTGAAAGTGAATGTATTCATGTTTTCTTTTGCATATTTCTTACAATACGCAAGAATTGGGTATTTCTTTTTTTGGGTATTTCTTACAATACCCAAAGGAAAGTGGGGATGGACATTTAAGCAAGGAGAATAAAGTGGATGCCAAAGAGTGCAGGATGGGGCATTGGTCACAGTGGCCTTGCCCCTCACTAAGTAGTAAGATCTTTGTAATGTGCAGAATCATCCCTTCCCAGAGTTCTTTTTCCTGGCTGGCTTATCTATACTCTATGGGTGCCACAGAGGGAAAGGTGTCCTCTGGGAGGCAGTCCTACCCCTGACTTCTCAGTAGTTCAGGTTGTCAATGGGGAAAACCTTCTAAGTCACACAAGACAGACACCATACCATTTAACTTCAACTCAACTAGAACTTTAAAAAAGTGAAATAATGAGGGGAAAAAAATCAATGTTACAGCAGTCAGGATAACTTTTGGTGTTCATATTACTGAAACATGAATATTCTTCCAATGTTCTTCTCTCAAAGCTTCAACAGGCAACACCCTTGTTACATAGTTGTGTATGAAACAAACTGACTTTGGAATTAAGATACAGGTTTATCGTCGCCCGCCGGCAGGAGACAATAATCACGCCGTTGTTCTCAGAAAGCAATCTTTATTTTGTTGAGCGCTCTTCTTGCCTTCCTAGGTTCTCTTTTGTTCTCCCTGTTCCTCCCCCCAGCCTCCTTCTATATACTTTTCATACAGCAGGAAGTATTACCGGGCAGAGTTACAACCAATTAGCAGGAATAGCATTATCAAGCACGAGGGGAATGCATGAGCAGAATACAGGCGTGTATCAGAGCAGGCAATGCCCACGAGCCAAGCATGCACAGTGACGTTACCGCCAGCCAATGCTGTGCACTTCCTTAAGTTGTCCACCTGTTTACTGCAAGTTTCTGGCATATAGCCAGGTTGCCATCTTGAAAGAGCAGGGCAGCTCCTGGGCCCAGAGAGCCTGCCCCCAACACAGGTTATAACATTCTTTCTACAACTAGTCTTCTAGAAACTGACTACTGTCATGCCAAAGATCTTATAAAGAAAGTTGGCATCTTTTTAACTTCCTGACCACTTTCCTAATTGTCCAATATTTTCCAGTATTTCCCAATAGTACTAAATATTCTGAAATTGGAATATCTGAGTAATAGTCAAGTTTTAAGGTAGAAAACTGTTATTTAAGACTGAAGAAAAACCCTGCTCTCTCTTTGTACTAATGAGGACAAAATGAGAGTTGATATGTTCTGACAGCAACATGTATGTTTCATTTTCTTTGCATATAGTTATTTCATATTAAAAATTACTTTGGAGCATACCCATTACTAACTTTTCAGGCTATCACATTGAGTAAGATTAAAACCTTTTGAGAAACTCACAGGGCAGTGGGAGAAATAAGCATAAACACCACTGGAGTAGGGGCTAATCTGAAGGTATGTTTCAGTCAGAAGTGACACAATGTGTGTGTGTGTGTGTGTGTGTGTACGAGACTGTGTGCACATGTTAGCATATATCTGTATGAATATCCCCAAGTACTTGGGAGAGAACACCTACATTGAGGTCCATTTGTTTCTTCCTATGAAATCTTAGCATATCTTCTGTTTATACCTTTATTTATTTATATGTGGTGGTGAGGATCGAACCCAGTGCCTCACACATGCTAGGCAAGCTCTCTACCACTGAGTTACAACTGCAGCCCCCAGTATATCTTAGTTTTAAGACCTATTGTTGCCCTAAAAATTGGAGGTTCAACTAATAGCATAATGCCCATTTTCTTAGGCTCTACAGATAGCTGTTAGGATATACTAACAAGCTTCTATTGAGAATATTTATTAGGTTTGATATCAAAATCATCAACGATATATCAAAAATCCAGTTATTGTGTATATACATAATGGGACTATTACTCAGCAATAAAAGGGAATAAAATTATGGCATTTTCAGGTAAATGAATGGAGTTAGAAAATATACTAAGTGAAGTAAGCCAATCCCACAAAACCAAAGGCCAGATGTTTTCTCTGATAAGTGGATGCTAATCCATAAGGAAGGTGCATGGAATGAGTAAAGGAACTTTGGATTGGCCAAAGGGGAGAACGAGGGCAGGGGGTAGGGGCATAGGAAATATGGTAGAATGAGACAGTCATCATTACCCTAGGTACATGTATGATTGCACGAATGATGTGACCCTACTTTGTGTACAACCAGAGATGTGAAAAATCGTGCTCCATTTGTGTACAATGAATTGAAGAGCATTCTGCTGTCATGTATAACTGATTAGAACAAATAAATTTTTAAAAATCTATTATTGATAAAGTAACCAGTTGTGAAAACTGTGACATACATGTTAAATGGTGCACAGCCACAATTACTCTTAAAGCTATGCCCTACTTTCTTCTCTTATCTATATCTGAATCATTGGTTCATCTGGGTTTTTCAAATGACTGGGTACAAAAACTTCAGAATGATGCAATATGCATGTGCGATAAAGATAAATTTCAAAATATTTTAAAATTACAAGAATTCTTATATTCAAGCAAAGTCTTATGGGGGAATTAACTTATACAAAACAAGTTGAAGCAAAAGTTTTTTGATCTAGGGGAAAGGTAGGTTAAAGCAGCATTTCATAGAGCCCATCCCAATTCCCCGGCTCCTTTTTCACCTCCCTCTCAGGCTCCTTCTGAGGTTCTGCCAGAGAACCCCAAGCATTACTCAAGATGCAGCAGAATCTGTCCAACTGCTGTTCTGTCACAAGCCAGGCCAAACTGGGTATGTCCCTGAAGCCTTCTGAACACTCTTCATCTCTAACATGGATGTCCTGTGTGCCTTATGAGTTATTCTAAGACTTAAAATTAATTTGCAAACTTAAAGAATACTGTAATATAGAATTCCTGAAAATGTGTAGCGTTTTCTCTTGAGTTAATTGAGGTAGAGTGAAAATAATTTTAGACTCAGAAAGGTATATATTCCAATCTCAGCTCTGCGATTTAGTAAATATGGAAGTTATTTAAGTCATTTCATTTTCCTGGACCCTCATTTTCAAAACTGGAGATAATAATAGCAAATAGGCTTGTCATAAAAAGTAAATGACAGTAAGAAGCCCCTACCTGGCCCAATGGTTGGCACATTGTAGCCACTAGATAAATGTTCATCAAATCCAAATGCCTTTTTTTTTTTAAAAAAGAGCTATACAATTTCATCTTAGTATGGATTTTACATCACATCATTGCATTGTAGCAAATATATTACCAATTGTCTCACCTGAAAAATGGTGCTATATAAATGCAAATTTACTTACTCACTACAATCACACATACTCTTTAGTATCTGGCGCCTCACATCTTTCTTTCTTAAAAGCTATTACATCTACTTTGTTCTGTATAGCAGCTGCCCTTAAAATTTAATAAGTAAAATAATTCATTTCTGAACTTATTTCTTTTTTGATAAAAAAAGCTCATGTGGTCAAAGGTGACTTTATGAAAGTTCACAGTGAAATAAATGTAGAAATTAGAAAATTCAGTTCTTTCAAATTAGAAGAAACATTTGCTATTTTTTCCTTAAATAATTATTTTGAAAAAATTATATGTTTTTATTACACATGTGACATTTCTGTATTTTCTATGTTTCATTGACAATAAATTATCATGAAATCTTACAAAAGGGAACATAGAAACCAGAAAAAGACCACCCTGATATCTAGCTGTTCTTTTAATTGTTTAGTGACTATTTTTGAATCTTGGAATATGCAAGATACATATTTTGCCAAATCTTTATATGTTTTGTCACTTCCAATAAAAAATTAGATTTCACATCTGTTTCTATTTTGAGTATTTTGAGAATACATTACATTTTTTTTAACAGATATGTAAAAATCATAAAATGGAGGAGTCAGAAATCTGTGCAGAGAATCTGAGTCTGTGTGTCAGGAGCGGAGGGTGGGGAGGGAGTGGATTCACAGTGATTCCTGGCCTGGTAGAGCCTTAGCCATTACCTAGATGCCCATCACTGAATGCCATTCAAGGCATTTTAGTTATAAGAACTCTGAGCCTTTCCCATCTGAGAAATGCATTGACTCTTCCAAAGCAGAGGAAGTTTATTTGATGAGTTGCTGTTATCTCATGCCTCTACAACAGTGTGGTCTTAATTCTAATTCAATTAAAATCAGTGACCACTTATTGGAGGCTTATTTTACTAGTTCTGCTTGGGAGAAAAGAGAACTCTTTCTCCAACCCACTAAATTAGAAAGGTTGGAATGATGAGACAAGACATGGATTTAGTGTAACCATAGTTTCTGAGGAACAACCCCAAGAATCATAACAAACCTAATGTTGGGAACCACTCACTAAGTAACACACTAAGCAACAACAAAATTTGCTGGATGACATTACAGAGATGAAATCAGCTGAGAATGCTAATCTCATGTAGGAAAACAAGTGCTTTTTCTTGGCAGGGACTTTGCTGTATATATATATCACTGTCTTGGCAAAGAACGAATGCTCAAGAGGACAGGAATATTTCTTGGATTCATTTTTTAAGGAGGTAGGGAAGCAGGTAAGGTAGGCGTGGGAGTTATCGAGACTCTTAATAAATAAATGTTCCTGAGGGCTGCTTCCTCTGCAGGTAAGTGGAGGATGCAGGAAGGAAATTTACTTTTGGTCAGAACTCCTTTAGTGAGGATGATAGTCACCTGGCTCCCTCCCTATCCACCTCAATGAGGCTGTTCCACTAAATTCTGCAGAGTATTTGTACTACTGTGTAATTATTCTTCTCTTTGGTTCCAGAACTTAGAATATTGTTCTGTTTCTAGTGTCTGTCTTTTGGTAAAAAACAAAAATATGATGATTCATCATGGTTTGTTTAAAATTGAATTTCTTTTCCAAAGATAAAATGAGACTGCTACTACAGGTTGTTTTATGGTAGCCAATTTATGCCCCACAGTTTCCTAAGTAATGAATCAAGGTCTGAATCACTTTGTCAATTCCAAATGCCCAGAACAGAGACCTCCACACCTGAATTTGGTTGTGTATTCATCTGATTCAACTTGTGTATTTGTGGCTGGTGTTGAGAGATGTTTACCCTTCCTGAGCCTCACCAGGGAAGATGGGATGAGTAGGGGCTGGGCAGGCAGCCTAAAATCCCTCAGCCACTTAAAAAACTGCATGCCTGGATTCTGAGTGAGATCTATACATTTCTATAGAGAAGCCTTATTATTTATTGATATACTATCTTCCTCCAAATAAATTAAAAATGTTACAGAAATGATCACATGAGCATAAAAGGGCACTTAGAATTGGTGCTTTCAAATTAGAATTTTATAAAATGATAATGAAGTGTGCAGAAAAAAGAGATTACTCTTTGAAGTAATCCGATTATGTGCTTAATTTACAACTGAGTTCCCCACTAGCCAAGCAAACAGGGAAACCTGATAAAGTGTTCTATAATCAGAAAAGAAAGAATCAATTAAAAAAAAACTTCTTTGAGTCCCTGAACTCTAGAAGGAATTCATGATTTGGGTTCTTACTAGAGAAAAACTGCATGAATTAATAGAAAATGACCTGTATTATAATTTTGTAAATCATTCTTCATGTGGACATTCCCATTTCATCTTTCTTAAAAAACTAAAGGAACAGCATTAAACTTTAACTCAGTACATTCATGTGGGTAAAAAATTAATGTTCTGTCTGAACAATCTGGGAATTCCTGATTTTCAGCTTGCTGTTGAGTCTGCACCAGGTCTGAGTTGGTCTGGTTGTTTAGGCTAGGAGGTATGGGGGTGATGAAGTAATTGTCTAAACAAATAGGAAAATAATAGTACATCTTCCAGTTATTTATATGAAATACTTTATTATAGAACTAATAATAAAAAAATAAAACTTTGAAGCTGGGCGCGGTGGGGCATGCCTGTAATTCCAGCGGCCCAGGAGGCTGAGACAACCTCAAAAATGGCAAGGACCCTGTCTCTAAATAAAATATAAAATAGGGCTGGGGATGTAGCTCAGTGGTCAAGTGCCCCTGAGTTCAATCCCTGGTGCCAAAAAAACCTCAAAAAACAAAAAAACTTTGCATTGCTACTCCACAATGATTACCAGTACAAATTCTTAGACATACCTTTCCAGATGGGTTTTGTTGTCATTTTGGTTAGAGTTTTGGGTTTTTTGTTTTGTTTTGTTTTGTTTTGTTTTTGACCAACTTGCCATTTTTTCCCAATCAACAGTCTTCTTCTTTCCAATTCAATACACTTTCATTTCATCTAATACTGAGACCACATTTAAATTTACCCAGTTGACCTAAAATACTTTTGTTCAAACCAGAATCTAAATGATTCTGATGCATCTGATTACTGGGTCCCTTTGGTCTCTCTTAATCAAGCACAGTCTTTTTGTTGTGACCTAACTTTGTTGAAAGGACAGAAGCAGCCCTCCTGTAGTGTTCCAACTTGCAAATTTTTCTGGTTATTCAGATAATGTAAGAGTGGGCATTACAAAATTTCAAGAGACTCAGATGCCATCTCCTGCAGGTCCTGTTCTAAGCCATGGAGATGGCATTCAGTTGTGCGTACACTGATCTGAGCAAATTCTGGTAGGTGGAGCTGTAGAAGCATCTAAATTTCAGGTAAGTTGATCTGGGAACTGGCTGGCAGGAGAAGGTCCCCTCTCAGGAGTCTGTAACTGGAAAATTGCGGTCAGAGGAAAGAGGATAGAGAGCAGGTAATGGGCCAACATCGAAGGAAGACTAGTGGAGAGCTGTTTATTGGCACATGTAAGTCTCAGAAAACATGAATCAGTGGCCATGATGACCAGGGTCTGGCTTTCTGCACTACTCTTGAATGGGAGTAATTACTCCATTTAAGAGACAAATTCACATTACAGCATTCCTGGGAGAGGAAGGAACTCCTCTCTCTGCCAGTGCTAATGTTTGTGTTTTAGCGTGGCCTTTTCAGAAGGGCATAATTCATTCAAGGGTGGTAACCCATTCATCTCTAAATCTGCAGCATTTGGCACAGCTTCTAGTACAATTAAAGGAATGACTTTTGGAGGTGTGACATCTCTGATGCATTATCATGAGTAGCTATTCAGTACTGTCTAAACCCAAGCAAGAGAAGCCTTTCCTTTAGGAGCTCTGTGCTGGCTTCCTCCAGTCCTGCACTTCATTGAAGTGAAGCTTCTCAGGGCTAAGGAAGTGTGCCCACCCCAGGCATTCCTCCACTTTCTAGATCATATTGAAACACATTTGTAGAACTTGAGTGGATCTCTTGGCATGTATTATTTCCTGAGGGGTTTTCCTGAGCCACAAGTGTATGCTTTTCTAGGCCTGAAGGCTGGCCACAGGATAGCTGTTTCAGGAATTGAAGGTAGAGCGTGGATCAGAGGACCAGGGTGTCCATATTCGAATTGAGATTTGGAGTGGAGCTAAGGATGGAAAGAAAAGTCTATAGTTCTGGACTAGCTCCCCCAAGCCTGTCACGTTCCAACTGGGAACTCGAAGGAATCAATGAGTTCAAAGTCAAAGCGGGCCTTCTATCTTATTATGAAAGTGTGTTTGTCAAGGTAGGAGGCTAGGACATTTTGTTTAATGGTGCTTTCTCTCTTTTTGGTGGGGGTTGAGGGTCCCAGGGATTGAACTCAGGCACTTGACCACTGAGCCACATCCCCACAAATACTTAGGGTCTATATTTGTATTTTTACCCCAAGCCCACAGTCTCCTGAGAAGTATCTGCAGCCATTTCAGATTCTCTTCTTAGAGAAAAGGGTTTTATTTCCCCCAACTTTTTTTTCTCATAAAGTGCTTAGTGCCAACTAATCTGCTAGATCCTACTCTTCCAGAATGAGCTAAGCATTGGCCTGAGAAGCCAACCAAATTCAGGGGAATCTTTCACAGTTTCCATCTTCCTCTCTGATCCCATCATCACATGGCCGTGAGTGAGTTACACTGCAGTCTGAGAAATACTATAGATCATTCAAGTTCCTACTATTTCTCCTTCTGCTCAGTTTTTGGCCATTTCATTGCTCTTCCTTGGCCCTGCCAGTTCAGTAGCAGAATAAATATAAAGAAAATTTCCATTACTTTTACTGCATTGAAGTTCCTTGTAATGGACAAGTATACTTGTAATGGAAATATAAAAATATTATTTTGTTATTATTGCCAGTATTGTGGAAATATTTCAATATTTTTGCTTTCCATTAAAAGTATAGCCAAAGAGGACTAAGGGCTATTTTTGAGAGTTACAACACATAGCCAATGCAAGCCAAATGAACATATTAAAAAATCATACACTAGAAGAATGTTTTTGCAAACAAGAAGGGGGAAAGGAATATTTCTAGTTTTTCGGCGATGCTTTTATTGAAAAAGAAATGAAATATTTTTACTTTCGTAAAGCAGAATTTTATTATAAATCTGAATTATACATCTCAACCATATCAGAGACACTTCTTACAATAATTTCATAAGGAAAAGGGATCGTGTGCCAGCAAAATTCAATCCTTAATTTGAAATGCATTTATATATTTTATGTGAGTTCAGAAGAAAAGGACTTGGGGAACAGATGGAAAGTTTCCTTTGAAGTGTTCTAAGAATAAGAGAAGCCCCAATGCCCAGATCAAATGCCGTATCTCCTTCTCTTCCACTCTCTCAGGACAAACTATTGCGTGGTCCCCAGAATAATATTTCATAGGAAGGCTTGTAAGTGAAAACATCCGAACCTTGGGAACCTGATCCCTGTTAGCAATTCTACATTTCCAAAAGGCCATTTAAAGACATCATTGTTTGTTCCCAGTGACTAGTTAATTGCATTTTGATTTGGTAATTGCAAACAGATTCCAGTCTCTCAGTTTTATACAAGCATAACAATCTTTAATATGGTGGAACCAGGGTTATACTTATAAATTCCCAAAGAGGTTTGCATTAGATTCTCAGGTGTTTTTTTTTGCTCTCCTATTGTCAATATTAGATGTGGATTTTTTAAAACTTAACAACTATGATTATTATTGATTAAATTTGATTTGGTCTATTGGGAGATTGCTCAATGATGGTGACAGAAAAGACCAAAACAAATTCCTATTATCTGGTTTCACATGATATATTATTTGCATTGCCATGCATTTTAGACCTAGAGAAATAAAGGATACCCATAAGAAATGGAAGACTTTCTTCCTAGATTGGAAATATATGGGAATGATAAATTGGTATTAAAAACTCTAAACTCTACTTCCTTGAAGAGGACAATTGGTCATAGCATTTTTACCAGCTCTAAAGTGCAGATACGTATTATTAATTGAATTAGTAAGATTCTGAGTAAGATAAAACCAATGATAGAAGTGAAAGGGGGCTCTCTACACAGCAATAAAAACAATGAACTACTGATAATATGAAACAAAATAGATAAATATCACAGACATTTATTGCTAAAGAAAACTAAACATTAAAGTCTATACACTGGGTATAGAGGTATACCTCTATAATCTCAGCAACTCAGGAAGTTGAGGCAGGAGAATCACAAGTTCAAGGCCAACCTGGGGAACTTAGGAAGACTCTTTTTCAAAACTTAAAAAAACAAATAAAAAGGGCTAGGGATGTAACTCAGTAGTAGAACATCTCTGAGTTCAATCCTCAGTACTCCCTCCACCAAAAAATAAAAGAAAAAGAAAGAAAAAATTTACCAAATATACTATATAATTCTTTGTATGAAGTTCAGAAACAGGAAAAACTAATAATCAATGATGTTGAAGTCAGAATAGTAGTTATGCCAGGAGTAGGTAGGTTTTTCTTGGAAAGAACACAAAAGAGACTCAGATATGGGGATGTTCTGCAGCTTTATCTAGGCAGTGGTTACTGAGGTCTATACATAAGTAAGAAAATCATCAATCCATATAATCCTAAAATTAGTGAATTTTTCATCTCAAATGAACAATGTAGAAAGCTACAGAGTTAGTTAAACTAGTCTCTTCAGTTCTTATTTAATTTACCTCTCTTTATTTTTCATTGTTTTCTCTTCATATCTCAAATAAAAGGTGATGGGAAATTGTCCAGAGAACAAACTGGATTCAGGTCTTGATTTCTTTAGGGAAACAAGTACAAAAAATAATAAAATTAGCTAATGTTTATCACTTTAAAGTTTTCAAAGCACTTCCAGATTCATTATCTCATTTGATCATATCAATAACACTATAAAATATGTATTCATGTCATTGTTTTATAGATTAAAAAACAAAAAATCTTTTCTCAGAAAATTAAAATGACTTGACAAATCATACCATAAAGAACATTATTATACTAAATGACAAAGGAAAGATTTCCACAAACTATATCCTTCTGAGTAAATAAATTAATGCATCATTTTTGCAATTTAAAAAAAAAGAGTAAGTTAACCCTTTTCTTAACTCAGATTTATTACTTTGATTTAGGAGATCCAGCAACAATTTGGAAAAATAATGTGTATCTTTATTTTTATAACTTCTAATTAAGCATATCTTTCTATTATAAATGTGTGCAGAACCTTGGTAGTATTGACAGTACCTGTGACTTTGTCACCAATACAAATAACAGCCATTTTCATAGCACCTTACAGTTGAAATCCAATCTTGATCTATCATTTTTATAGAGAACTGCTCTGAAGTCACTACTAGATTGTATGTGATTGAAGCCTTCCTTCCCACAGAGGCTCACAAAAGCTGTCTGGATAGTGGGCACATTGTGGTTCCATCAACACATTGGAGATGAAGATTCTCACTGTGACCCAGACATTTAGGTCACCTTCCAATACCTTATACCTCTAACTGTTGGTGGCCAATACTTGGAAAGAGCTTAATTGAAGATCACATCCTACCTAGTGCTAGTGTTCTCATTTTAGTTTCACACACTGTATCTTTAAAATATAACATTTAAACCTTAACTTTTTTATTTAAAATCAACTAAATATATTTTAAAGACATTTTAAATTTATAAATATATTATTAATATTTTCATAACTATGTGACCAAATATAGTTAGTGAATGTATTAATAAAGAAACACATAAATTACTTTCTCACAATATTTTTAAGTGTTCTAACTGCATTTCATTACAAGTAGTTTCCTTTGTAGTAGTATGCATTTCATTTTATATATTAAAAACATTCTTCTGAGAAGGCATCCACAGGTTTCATTAAACTGCCAAAGGGGACCATGGGATAAACAATTAACAGCCTCTTCTCAATACCTCTGCTTTTTCCAATATGTGAAAATTTCACTATTTTTAAGAATAACAGGAACAAATTTAGGAAAACTCTAAAGAGAAGGAAAACCTTCATGATCTGCTTCCCACGCTTTCTCTAGCTATTGCCTAGAACTTCAATGAAATATTTTAACTTATTTTTTTCTAGATCCAAGGACCAACTCAGGCAAACATATGCCATATTGCAACTTCCTTCTTAACTTTTGTTATTCCTAATTGCCTACAAATGCAAAACAATCTTTTATCATTGTAGGACTATCAATAATGAGCACAGTCTTGGCATCTGTACTGATGGTTGTACCATAAAATAGGTCAATACTCCACCAACACATTGCAAAATCAGGTGATTCAATAAGGTTTGGCAGCCAGTACCTGTGCTTAAGAAATAATGCACCATATGATGATAATGATGATGATGATAATGATTTAATTATATTGTATCTTTTTTCCGTTCAGATGAGTTTAATCACAATATTTTGATTGAGCCTTTTACATCCCACAATTTCATTTATAATTAAATTGTAGTTATATTGTTGGTACATACTAATTATATAGAATAGTGTTTCATTGTAGCATATTCATACGTGCATATAACATAAATTGATCCATTTCACTCCCAATACCTCTACTTACCCTTCCTTCCTCCCTCCCCCTGATACCTTTCCTCTACTTAATGGCCTCCCTTCTACTTTCAGGAGATCCCCACTTATTTTCTTTGTTGTCTCTGTCTTCCATATATGAAAGAAAACATAACAGCCTGTCTTTCTGAGTCTGGCTTATTTTGCTTCACATCATGCTTTCCAGTTCTATACATTTTCCTACAAATAATACATAATTTCATTCTTTATGGCTGAATGAAACCCCATTGTGTATAAATACTATATTTTCTTTATCCATTCATCCATTGATGGACACCTATGCTGGTTCCATAATTTGGCTATTGTGGATTGTGCTGCTATGAACACGATGCACAGGCATATCTATAGTATGTTGCTTTGGGGCTGGGGTTATGGTGCAGTGGTAGCGTGCTTGTCTAGCACGCCTGAGGCACTAGGTTCGATCCTCAGCACCACATAAAAATAAAATAAAGATATTCTGTCAACCTACAACTAAAAAAATAAATATTTAAAAAAAATAAAGTATGTTGCTTTAATTCTTTCAAATAAATACCAAAAAGTGGTACAGCTGGATCATATGGTAGTTCCATTTTTGTTCTTTTGAGTAACTCCACACTGATTTTCATAGTGCATGTACTAATTTGCATTCTCGCAAATAGTGTATAAGTGTTCTTCCCCCCTCCCCACATTCTTACCAGCATTTATTGTCATTTGTATTTTTCATGATTGCCTTTCTGAGTGAGATGGAATCTCAAGAGTAGTTTAAATTTGCATTCCCCAGTGGCTAAAGATGTTGAATATGTTTTTTACATAATTGGTGGCCATTTGTACTTCTTTTGATAAGTGTCTGTTTAGTTCATTTGCTCATTTATTGAACAGGTTATTTGTCTTTTTGATGAGTTTTTCAGTTCTTTATATATTCTGGATATCTATCTGTTGAAAGAGTAACTGGCAAAGATTTTCCCCCATTCTATAGGCTCTCTTCACACAGTTGTTTCTTTGCCTTGGAGAAACTTTCTAATTTGATGTCACCTTGTTTATTAATTCTTGGTATTATTTCTTCAGATATGGGCATAATATTTAGGAAGTCATTGTCTGTGCCTATATGTTGGAGTGTTTCCCCTATTTTCTTCTTATGGTTGCAGAGTTTGATCTAATTCCTCATTAATCCATTTTGAGTTGACTTTTGGGCAAGGTGAGAGATAGGGATGGAGTTCCCTTCCTCTTCATATGGATATCCAATTCTTCCAGCACCATTTGTGAAAGAGACTGTCTTTTCTTTATCATATGTTTTTGGCTCCTTTGTCAAGTATCAGATGATTTTATGTATGTAAATTTGTCTGTCTTTTAATGTAAGAAATGCAAAACATTATTTTTTTAATGGAGCAAGTGCTGTTGTTCATGTTACATATATGGTGAAAATTAAAAACAGATATGGTTAAACTGCTCCTATAAAAATGTCTAAAAATATATTTAATAGAACTGGCAGCAGGTGCCAAAAAGCCTAGCTCCACATTCCTTTTTTTCAGTTTGTTGAATTAAAAACTAATTACAAATATTGAACACTTGCAAATGATTAAAATATATTTAAACTGCAATACTGCCTTAAAAATAAAAATAAAAACAAAACCACAATTGTTTTGCTAAGTTCAGCGCTTAATTATTCTCTTGTTTTTCATACTAATGAAGCATGTTGGTTAAAACTGTGGAGTTTGAAGTCTTACTAATTCCTAGCTCAACTGCTTCCTGGTTTTGTGTTTCAGAACAAGTCTCTTAACCTCTCTGCGTCTCGTACTTTTCTCATTGTAAATTAAAGATAATGTTAGTAACTCCCTCTTAGAACATTGGGCATAACAAGCCCTCAGTGATAGCTATTGTAAACCACTCAACCCTTCAGAAAACAGATGCAGATAAACATTATGGTTTAATTTTGGTTCCACATATAAATGCAAATGATTTGTGGAGTTATTTATTTATTTATTTATTTATTTTTGGTAATTCACCCTTCTAAATGAAGGACCTGATTGTTAACACTGATTCTTAATGAACTGAATAAAATATTTTAAATACTTAATTTGTTCAAAGGAAGGCATTTTTACAAATATCTTTGAAAACTTAATCATCCAAAATGGTATTTCCCACTTAGACAAATCTGAATGACAAATAACCAAGACATAAATGTTCTTTTCTCTGTGTAGCTATAAGAAATCATTTGAGCATCATGACCAATACAAGTACAATTGCCTTACTCACTGAACTGGTTTTCTGCAGCCATTTTTTATGCTTTACAAAGGATCATATTCAAATCTGCAATCTCATACAGCAATATGTATCTATTGCTCATGGAACTGAGATCTGAAGCTAAACATCTCTGTGATATAGGCAGAGTTCACTCACACAGCCAAACGTTGGATCTAATGACTGATCTAGGATGGCTGTTAGGTTAGATTGTCCAGGATGACTTGGCTCTATGCATGTGAATCTTCTCACTCAGGTGAGCTTAAACATGTTGTCTTGATGATGGCAAAGGGCAAAGGCCCAAGCAGAAATGTATAAATGCTTTACCAAGCTTGGTCATATTGTCCAAATCCTACAGGCCAAAGCTAACCATATCAAGATCAGAATCAAGAGTCAGGGAAACATATTTCACCTTTTGAGAGCAAAAGATGGAAAGTCACGTGTTAAGGAACACGGACTCTGATAAGAGTAAAGAACTGCCACCACTAATGCTATCAGTCTGCCACACCCATAGCTACATAGATCATTGCCACACTCAATGGGCTCATATAGTTCACAGCTTGGACCAGTAACTGACATTCATTATGATAATATATGTGCACTGCCCTTTGAATGCTGCCTGTACCACCTTCTCCCTTTCCTATATTTATTAATTTCTCTCACAAGTAATATCTTACCCTAATTTCTATTTCCCATTATCTTTTATGAGAATAAATATAAATTTATTGCCAAGAAAATAATACAATACATATACATTTTCTCTAGATTCTAGTGTGCTTCCAGTGACTGTAGCTTAAACATTTACATTTTGCACAAGTCAAATTTAAATGCACCTAAAACCCAAATTTATGGTAGTACCTGAAGGGCAAATATATCTTCTGTAGGATTTCACTATTATGAAAGCATGATGATTGATGGTTTATAATAGACTCTCTTAGACACAATTGTCCTTTACATTTATATCCTATAAATACCTCAAATCTACCTACAATCTGGTCCACAGCTGACTTCTGTAACACCACCATGTGTCTGTCATACGCAATGATGACCCCACTGGCAACGTTTTCACCTGCAAATAATACATCAACAATACATATCCATGTCCTCATGGCATATTTCCAGCCAGCAATTTTAACTGTTTGATTCTACATGGGTTTTTTTAAGTGAGTCATGAGTTTCTTTGCTGAGCCTTAGATTGGGATTCTTCATATTTGGTATTTATGATATTCCAATAATTTTACAAATGAAGATGTTCACAGTACAATCATTAAGGATGTACTTGATAACTTCTTGGAACTTCATTCTCATGTTGAATTAATGATGAAAATGCTTTTGAGATGACTTTCCCTTATCTCTTCTTGGCATGTTAAAGACCTTTTAGAAATGTTATTCTCAGTCCTTGGTATAACATTAATCTATCAAATCTCACTAAACTATGCTCATCTGCTTCTAGGAAACATTACGCAGAGGAAGTATGTTGATAGTGAAAGAAAGGTTTTTTTGAAATCTAAAATGAATATTATGTTCATATTATAGACCTGCAGGTAAAACAAGACAAAACAAAAACAAACAACAACAAAAAACCTCATCCACCTGGTTAAAGTGATACAATGACAAGAAATAAAACGTGACATTTTACAGCCTTGCCCTTGCTGCTGTCTTTGTCTCTCCTACTTTGTTCCCACTGCTTTCTGTAATGAGTCCCTAGCCAAAAGAAGGTATGTCTAAGCTTCTCCCTACTCTCTTCTTTATTAAACCTCCCTCGTAGGCATCAGCCATTCTTCCAACTTCTCTACTGTACACTCTTCAATTCTTTGTTTCCTATAGTTCTTGAGAGATCTTTCTTTGTTTTTGTTTTTCCTTTTTATGGGCCGCTATGGAAAGTAGCTGTTTTAGCTTATATATAAATTTAGGTTTCATCCTTTCTGTTTCAGGCAACTTAATCCTAGATTTCTTTCTAGGCTGGAAAGACAGGAACAACAACAAAACATAGTTTCATGAATGTCTAATTCAAATGGATGGCATTGATTTCATTTCTCTCATATTTAGTTCTGTTGTAAAATTATCTCACTAATGTAAGAAATTTTGCTAGGAAATGTGCATTTAGAAGGCATTTTGGATCATTATGGACAGTCATTGTGGCCTATTTTGTCTTGATGGGAAAGACTATCAGAATCCCAAAGCAAAAGGAGGAGGCAATAGTGGGAATAGAGCTGTTGACAAGGGGTGGTACCAGCTTCCTGCATTTTTTGGAGCTTGAAGGACAAAATGATTTAGTCCAGAACACTGATTCCCCTAATAAGTAGTAAGGGAACATATAAAATTTGAAGAGAAGCTATGACATCAGTGCTACATGTGCAGTGACAGATACTATCCAAATTGGGATAAAAGCATAAATGAGTAGTCATTTTCTGATCAAATAGCTAACAATTTCTCTGATACATAGTATTTGTCCCTGTAGGCTATTCTAATTGTTCTAGATTTGTCTTCAGACTTATTCTTTTTTTTTTTAAAGGTAATAAGTAAACTCTAACATTTTCTTAAAATAAAGGTATTATATGTTCATTTTATCTATCTGGAGTTTTTAAAATATATTAAGGATAAAATTAAAATGATCACAATTCTAACAACCAGAGATGAGCACAATTTGTTTTTGCTTATTCCTTTTACTTTCTTATATATTTCTAAGTGACCCATAAGCACCTCAAACTCAACATAACCCAAACAGAACTTCCTCTGTGCCAAGTTCCTCTTCAATGTCAGGCATTTCATTAAACAATACTAAATCCGTGCCTTACTGGCTCTTACAGCATAATGGCAAAATAGTGAACAAATCAATAAAAAAATATATTTGAGGGCTGAGGGTAGTTCAGCGACAGGGCATGTTTTTGAATGCACAAGTTCTTGGGTTGAATGAGTGAGTTTGAATGCATGAGTTCTTGGGTTGGACCCCCAGCACAAGAGAAAAAAAAATCTATTTGTGTTATTATTCCTCCAAAACATTTCTTCTGCATTTCAGGGAGACACCTGAGAACTTTCCTCTTTCTAATACCCTTCATCCAATCAGTCCTCAAATTTAATAGATGTTATTTATGTAACCACCCCCATATCTGATGCCTTTCTCTATCTCTTCTGCTTGGGTCCAAACCTCACTGACTGTTGCCTAAACTGTACAATAATCTCCTAAATATGCTTCATCCCTCCAGAGTGTGCTTTCTGAAACATGAATATGATCTTATTATTTTTCTCCTTTAGATCAAGTTTTTTGGGTCTGTTTAATTAGAAAATACTGCAATACTTCTTAAATATTGGATCATAAGACACAGATAAGACAAAGCAACATCTCATATTCTTTCTATTGAATAAGCAAAGGCTAGGATGTACATGGGAATTTTGAGCATTTTTAAAATTTTTGGTAGCTTTATCTTTTCTGATATTTTTGGTCTACAAATTGTTTTTCTGTGCAAGTTATCTGAGAGAAATGTGAAGGCAGAAACAAGATAATAGGGAAAAAGAAGTACCAGTTCAGAATATGTAAGAAGGAAAGATAACAAGGAATCAAATCAAAAAACAAGACATAAGATACAGTATTTAATATAGGTAGGAAAATTGTACAGTTTTGAATTAAGAAATAATCCATGCTATGAAAAAAAACAAAGGGATAACCATAGCTTTTATAAAATGAAGAATTAAAATTATGTAAACACCCCTGGGTGGAATATGTTTTTCCTCACCTAAAATCTGTTACTCTTCTTTATATGTAGCATAGCCAGTTAAGGATATCTATACATCCCACTTAAGTGACAACAAAGCATTGCCAATAGAAAGGAAAAGGAATAAAGAAATGGCTTTTCCCAAATCATAGGAAAGGGCAAACTGGAATCAGAAAAACATGGTCCAATCCTGACTCTACCTCTCACTACCTGTGAGCCTGAGCAAGTTTCTTATTCCCTCTGAGCACCCGTGTCTTCATATAGAAAATCGTAGCAGTAATATCTATCTTACAGGGAAGGTCCAAGGTTTGGAAATGCTGCCTGTCATGTGCTTGGCACAACTAATGGGCACTTTGCTCAATAAATGGTGTGTATTATTATTATCAGAGTCATTGAAAACTCTAGAATCAAGGCAAAGCAATCCCATACCAAAACCAAAGCAATCATGTGGTTTGGCCTAAATTATGTTATTATGACTAAAGAAACAAATGTAATCATAAAATTCTAGGCAGAAATTACAATGTTATGAAATCCTTTCAATTAATTATTAGAGTCCTCGCGTACTTTATCATCTTAAGAGGGGAATTGTAATCTTCAGCATTTATCCTGTTCAATGCTGCCACTTTTCTTCTTTGCATTGTTTAAGTAGGTTACTGAGAAAAGCCTTCAAAGAAGCATAGAGTATCTATTTCATGGAAGAATAGTCCAGACCTATACTTGAAAGATCTCTGCTAGTGTGTTGAAAGCAGAGGCTTTGGTGATTCATGCTTGGTGTACTAGCTTAGGTCACTTGGAAGTGTTTTGCAACCTGTGTCTTGGCAGAGCTATAATTTCCAACTTCATTCAAAGTCCCAAAGAAAAAAGTATATCCTAACAACACAACAATAACAAAAAAGAAAGAAAGAAAGAAGAAAACAGGAGACAACGTCTTTTCCAGTAAACACTGAATGAATGAACAGAGCAGTACTTGTGAAGAAGCCACTGAGTCATGGCTCATCCAGAAAGTGTGTGTCAGAACACCAGGTATTCAGTTTCAAAAACATGTTGTACTTGGCTTTCCCACCTTAATAAATATCATGGAGCAGCCAGCCCGAAATCCAAGGGAAAGACAACTTGCATAGAACCATCAATTTTGCTTCTAACAGGCTGGAAGAGGAAAATGTTGACTTAATGGGTTCTTTTGGGATGTTAACTCCCCAAGTAGCTCTTATCCTTTCCTCTCTTATGGAAGTGAATTCTGCCTAGAAACAAAGCCCAGTACTGGTTATGCCCAGTGTGCAGCTCTAGGCTTGGGGACCTGTGCTTGGCCAAGACTAATAGTGTTGTTCCATATGCAAGTATCTTCTAGTGGCTTCAGTGACTGACCTCAGGACGGAAATTTTAGAGCACACTGAAGAAAAAATATAATTTGATACTTGAGGCCCCATTTTTCTAAATTTTAAGTTTTCAAAAAGTTATGTGTAGCATATGAATACCTGATCAGCTGAAAAACTTTAATCTCAAGAAATAGTTTTTGCCTTTTATTTTGATTCTTTCACTAGGTGCATTCATTTTTGTTAACCAATAAATATATTTAGATATTTTGTCAATAATATTTAGAATTTTGTTTCTGAGATTCTGTAAATGATTATTCTCCATGTTCTATCATCTACCAAGTCACTGATAAAAGTGCTAATCTGAATAATATTTGATACACATTGCTGCATTTCACAATAAAGAATTGCTCTAACAATAATCTATATTTTTCCATCAATCCCTTTTCTAGTATTTTTGTTCAGTTATAAAACCACCAAACTCTCCATGACTTCAAATAGTACTTCTCAAAATTGTCCTATTGATAATAGGAAATTATGAGAGACTTTATAATATACTTTAATAAAATCCATATACACTAGGCTTACAGCATTTCTGGTTTTAGTAGATATATTGCCTCGTCCATGAACAAAGGAAATTTGTTCAATTCCTTCCTTCCTTCCTTCCTTCCTTCCTTCCTTCCTTCCTTCCTTCCTTCCTTCCTTCCTTCCTTTGTTTTTTCTTTTTTTTAAATCAGGGTTGAACCCAGCAGTACCTAACCGCTGAGCCATCACTAGCCTTTATTTTTTATTTTGAGACAGGGTCTCACTGAGTTGCTTAGGGCCTCAATGAGTTGCTGAAGTTGGCCTCAAATTTGTGATCTTTCTGCCACAGCCTCCCGAGCTGCTGGGATTACAGAGGTGTACCACCATGCCTGGCTCAATTTATTTTCATAAACTCAATCTGGGTCCTATGACCCCTGGTCTTCTTTTTACCTGCTCAAGAACTGTTTGCTTTTTATGTCTTTCCTATAAAATATGTTTATTGCTAAAACATACATACCATAAGGTTCTCCTTTTTTAAAGTAAACAATTAAGTGGTGCTTGGTATATTTACAGACTTATAAATAACCTTACATTTTTGTCATCCTCCCCCCAAAATTTTGTACTCATTAATAGACACATCTCATCACCTTCCACCTCTTTCCATTCCCTTTCCCAGCCCCAGTTAAACACTGATCTGCTTTCTGTCTCTTCAGATTTGCCAATTCTATGCACTGTCTTTTAAGTAACTTTATACAATATGTGTTCTTTTCTGATTGGCTTCTCTCATTTAGTTGGTTTTTGAGATTTATCCATGATGTGCCATGTATTAGAATTTACTTCCTTTTAATTACTAAGTAATACTCCATTGTATGTATAAAAGTTATTTGGGCTGGGGTGGTGGCTCAGTGGTAGAGTACTTGCTAGCAAGTGTGAAGCACTGGGTTTGCTTCTCAACACCACATATAAGTAAGTAAAATAAAGATCCATTGACAATTAAAAAAAATTTTTTAAAGTTTTGATTCATTCATCAGATAATGAACATTTTGGTTGTTTCCACTTTTTAACTGTTCTGAATAATGCTGCTATGCATATCTCTATAAGAATTTTTGTGAGAACATGTTTCATTTTTCTTGTGTAGCTAAATTTAAGACTGGGATTACTAGGTCACTCTACATGTAACATTTTGAGACACCACCAAACTGTCTTCCAAAATGGCCAAACAATTTTACATCCCCACCAGTGATGTGTGATGTGGGAGAAATTCAATTTCTTAGCATCCTTGACAACATTTTCAATTTCTCAGCATTCTTACCTATTTCCTTTTTATTATGGCCACTCTTCTGGGCATGAAGTACTATTGTGTGGTTTCGGTTACCATTTTCCTAATGACTAATGATGTTGAGCTCTTTTTATGGGATAATTAGCTGTTAAATATCTTCTTCAGAGAAATAAATATTCAGATCCTTTTTACATTTAAAAACTTGGTTGCCTTTTTGTTGATGAATGTTAAGTGTTCTTTTTATATTCTAACTACAAGTCCCTTAACAGAGTGATTATTTCTAAGTATTTTCTCCCATTGTGTTGGTTGTCTTTTTACTTTCTTGGTGATGTTCTTAATTATTTTAATCAATTAAATTAAAATTATTTTAATTTAAAAGTATTTAAGTGACAAATAAAATATATATATATACATATATATATTCAAGGTGTGTAGTGAGATGCTCTGATACATGCATACTTTTTTATGATTACCACAGTCAGTAAAATTAATTAACATGTTGATCACCACTTGTAGTTTTCATGGTATATATGTGCCTTTGTGTGAGTTTGTGTTGGGGGGCGGTGAGAACAATTAAAATTTGCTTTCATCAGGAATAACTTTAAAGGAGAAATAATTTATTTGGGGATCATGGTTTCAGAGGTCCAAGTCCATAAGAGCCAACTCTATTGCCCTGGGCCCAAGCTAAGGCAGAACACCCTGGAGAAGTGTGTGGAGGGATAAAGCATCTCAGGTCATGACAATTAGGAAGCAAAGAGACCGCTCCACTCACCAGAGACAACATACATACCTCAAAGGCATGCCTCCAATGACCCACTTCCTCCAGGCACTCCCCACCTGCCTACAGTTACCATCCAGTTAATCCATTCAGTAATGCTCTCACTAGGTTAAAACTCAATTGACTCAATCACTTCACCTTGAAACTGTCTTGCATTGTCTCACACATGAGCTTTTGGAGGACACCTCATGTCTCAATTGTATCAAAGGCAAATACATCTTGGGGCTCTAGTGCACAGCACAATGACTATAGTTAATAATATTGTATTGTTTGCCAATCTTTTATCTCTTGAGTTCTGGGTATCAGATTCAAAAACTCATTGACTAACCCAAGATGGAGAAGATGACTGCTATGTTTTCTTCTAACACTTTTCTAGTTTTAACTCTTGCATTTGTATATGACAATCCACTTTGAGTTACTGTTTATGTAT
Organism: Geosciurus inauris; assembly: GCA_004024805.1. Lineage (NCBI taxonomy): Eukaryota > Metazoa > Chordata > Mammalia > Rodentia > Sciuridae > Geosciurus > Geosciurus inauris. Next base: position 22,423 of record PVHX01003345.1, read on the forward strand.
GGTAGTGAGGTAGATGTCTAAATTTACTCTTTCACAAGTAGGTATCTTATACCTACATGAATTTTAGAAACTCTTTTGACCCCCTTGAGTGCCTTGAGCCATTATTTAAAACCATTTAATCATAAATGTTATAGGTATATCAGAGGGGTTTTTTTTTAGTATTTTTTTTTAGTTGTGGATGGACACAATGTCTTTATTTTATTGGTTTGTATGTGGTGCTGAGGATCGAACCCAGGGCCTCATGCATGCGAGGCAAGCGCTTTACAGCTGAGCTACATTCCCAGCCCCTAGAGGGGTTTTATTAATGCTACTTTTGGTTTTTTACTAATTCTAATGTATTTAATGTATTTTAGGAATTTTTTCTTTGCATATAATAGTAGGCTTTTCTACATATTTTCAATATGTAGCCTACTATTATATACTTCTTTTAAAAAAAATCTTAGCTTTCTTTTCATTCAGAGACTAAGGATTCTTTTGAATCATTTTGACTTTGCTATGATGTGTTAGTTGGCTTTCCATAGCTATGATATAATACCTGTAATAACTTAAAAGAAGAAAGGTTTATTTTGGATCATAGTTTGAGTCTCAGACCTTGGTTGGTTGGCCCATTGCTTTGGAGCCTGTAGCAAGGCAGTGCATTGTGGCAGGAAATGTGTGGTCTAGCAAAGTGGCTTACCTCTTGGAGGCTGGGAAGCAAAGAAAGAGAGAGGAAAAGCCAGGATTCCAGTATCCTCTTAAAGAGCACACCACCATGGGCCTTTTCTTCCTCTAGGCCTCACCTCCTAAAGGTTCTACCACTTTCCAATAGTACACAGGCTGGGTACTAACTCTTAAACACAAAAGCTCTTTTTTTTTTTTTCCTTTTCTTTTGGGTACTAGGAATTGAATCCAAGGGTCTTTTACTATTGAGCTACTTCCTCAGTCCTTTATTTTTTATTTTGAGACAGGGTCTCACTAAATTGCTTAGGGCCTGGTTAAGTTGCTGAGGCTGATGTTGAACTTGCCCTGATCCTCCTGCCTCAGCCTTCTGAGTCACTGGAATTACAGGTGTACGCCACTGCACCTGGTACAAACACATGAGCTTTATGGAGACATTCAAGATCCAAACAGGATGTTTTTCTTTACAAAATCCTCAAGATCATGATCTGTTCTAATCTTTATCATTTTTTTTTTTTTGGTAGGGGGTACTGGGGATTGAACTCAGGGGTACTCAGCCACTGAGCCACATCCCCAGCCCTATTTTGTATTTTATTTAGAGACAGAGTCTCACTGAGTTGCTTGGCACCTTGCTTTTGCGGAGGCTGGCTTTGAACTCACCATCCTCCTGGCTCAGCCTCCTCATCCCCTGGGATTTCAGGCATGCACCACCACACCTAGCTATAATTGTTTCTAAATAGAGTGTAAAATATATTCAGAAGTTTTTGACAAGTAGAGGACATCACATGGATTTATCACACCAGGTATGACCATTCCTACCACTCATTATTGCATTCACTTTTAGTGCATAGTTTTTATGCCAGGAACTTTTTATTTTTATGCTAGAGTTTTTGGTTTGTGTGTGTGTGTGTGTGTGTGTGTGTGTGTGTATTTGTAGATATATACAATATCTTTATGTCACTTATGTATTTTTATATAGTGCTGAGAATTGAACACATGGTCTCACATGTGCTAGGCAAGTGCTCTACCACTGAGCCATAACCTTAAAACCCCGTATCTTTGGTTTTTTAAGATATTTACATGACAAAAATGGATCTAAATTGGAAAGTAAATCCAACCATGTGTAAAATGCAAATCATTTAATGGGAGAACATGCAGTAGCTAAACATCACTTTAGACAGTAACAATTTGTATCAGATCTCATGACTGGAGAGTACATTTTATCTTTGATTATTAGATAACAAGATGTTAACATTTTCCAAGATTTTAATGTGTTCAAAACAAAAAAATATGACTTGAAATAAAAGTACAATAATATTTCTTCAAATCTCAAAGTGGTTCATGGAACATATTTCTCTCCCTTTGCAAAATAACTGAGTTACACTTACGGATCCCTAGTCCTTTGGCAGTTCTCTGTATTCTAAGATTATTGCTGCTCTTCTTTGAAAGTTCTTGTACCTTCTGGTTTAACTCATTCTAGCCATTTGGGGGGAGTCCTTTAGAGATATTAAAGACAATGCTAGATTCATCCTGTCTATATTTGGCTTATTTCCACTTTTCCATCTTCATCCCATTTTCCATCTCTGGCTCAGTCTCCTCCTTAATGGAAGAAAAAAAGCAAAATAGAATGTGGAGTTTAGATTTTTGTCTCCTCTAAAACTGCACCATTGTCCTTGGGCAGAAGGCCTAATTTTCCTTTGCTGTTATGCTTTAAAAAATGACTTAAAGCAAGTTTTTTCCTTTTATCCTGTTCTTTCTGCTATCAACATTTTTACAATAGACTTCCTGACATAAATTTAATAATGCTGTGCTGTCTCCTTGCACTTATCCTCACAAGAGAAATGACATGTGAATGCTGTCTATGGTGGCCAGCGTATCAGCAGCTATTGCTGTGGTTGTTATCTCATTTATTGTCGCCATGGTTGGTGCTATTAACTGTTCTCTTTCTCTTTTTGGAATCAGCTCCTTTAAAATCTGAAATCTTGGTGCAACTGCAAAGCCTTAATTTTTTTAAAATACAAGACCCCTAATAACTAAAGAACTCTAACCATCATCACTAATGCCTCGCTGTAAATTGCTTGTCTGTGTTCCCATAAGAAAACCAGATTTCTAATAGTCTTTGAAAGAGAAATACTATATTTTCAGCAAACAGGAGGAAGAAATTAAAAATTGGCTCCCATTCCTAAAGCTCTAAGTGGGTGCACCCTATTGCTTTCAAAAGATTTTACGTAAGATATTTAGACTGGAAAACTGATCTGACAGGTGTGCACACTGGGTCTACTTATGCTTTGACAAACAGCAGGGGGGAAGGGAGGTATGGTGGCGAGGGTGGTCCTGCAAGATTTCAAACTGGTCCAAACTGGAGCATCACAGGAAACAAACACAAAGCAAAAGCAGCAAAGCTGTAACTAAAGGATCAACTCCCCAAATTATTTACTTCTCTCCCTCCCCCCCAGATTTCCTTTTTGTTCCTCAGCAATTTGGGAGGCTGCTCTACAAGTCAAAAATACTAGTTAATTGGCCATTTTTGCCATGCTTGTAATTTATGAATTATATAATTAATAATTCTGAAAATATCAATAGCAATAATAATTATCTATATCAACTTTAAGTGATTTTAGCCTAAAGTTTGAATGAAACCTAAAGTTTAATGAAACCTCTCTTGACTCAGGTAAGCCTAACTACTTTCTCCTTGATGGCCCGCCTCAAGCTATGCACATGACTACTCTGGCTTTACAACATTCACTGTGTGTATGTGTGTTGTTTCGACCGCTCCCACCTTCTGCTACTAGACATTAACTTCTCATAGTGGCAGGCACACTGCAGGAATGTGATGAATCCCAGCAAATAGTTGTCAAATGATTCCATTACTAAAGAAATTGTTTATTTAACAGTTGGGCATGTCTGTGTAGTGAATATTCAATAATAATTTTTATATAAGAAAATAATGTTTTGCCCTAAAAGGATTAAATATTACACCCACTCAGATTGGAGACACTGTAGCAGATAAAGCCTTTCACCTTTACTTTGTCTATCTATCATAATTCCCGGGCAAGGACTTGTAATCCTGCTCATCAGAGCCTTGTCTGCCTCCTGCATTTATGGCAAGCATCTGAAAATTTAAAAATTAAGACAGATGGAAGAGCTATGGTCAGCCTGCCATTAATTTGCAATTCATAGGACAATAATTAGAGGTTGATAGAAGAATGTGTCAAATAGCTCACCAACGTTCAATGACTGCCTGACTTAAAAAAACACTAATGACTTTCTAAATCTAGCATATAATTTTCATAAATCAATCTAAATCTGAACCACTCATTTATTGTTCTTTTATTTTAGCACACTATTAGTAGTAAATCAAGATAGAAGAAAAGAGAAATATAAAGTTAAATACAAAAAAATATTTGCACATAGTCATTTTTAAAAAAAGATATAGGTTGTGTTTTATAATAAACATTTTTATTGAACAATAACATATATATAGAAGTGCATAAATCATAACAAATTTAACATTTTTTTCCAAAGTTAACCCACCCATGTAATTATCACCCAGAACATTATTAACATCCCTTACTGTGTCTCTACTCAATCACTACCACAAAATATCTAAGTGAAAGCAAATATATATTAACTGCTGTTTTTCAAAATGTTTATATCAGCTGACACTTCTCACCAGTGGTGTGTGAGTCTCCATGAGATCTCCCACTTTTGATAAGATCTGTCATTTTTATTATATCCATTTAAGTTTGTGTGTAATAGAATTGCATTGTGATTTTATTTTGCATTTCCTTGATGATTAATGGTGCTGAGTACTTTTTGTTTATTGGTGATTTTCACAGTAGTCACATAACAGTAAAAACAGGCTTTGGAAAGATGTTTAAGGCAGCAAACCTGAATTGAGGACTAAAATTTATTTGGATCCCTGCTCTAACCCTCCCCACAGTACAGATCAGCAAAACTGGCTTTGAGATTGCAACTGTGGTCCAAAGACAAGTAAATAGCCAGAAAGACCAAACATAGCACTTCGGCACAGACATTATACCCATACAGGCACATATAAACCTCCAAGAGAAAAGAAATTAAAACCTTACGCAAGAGAAAGCACACATTGTATAATCTTTATATTCTCTTGAGAGGTTGAAACGTGTGTGGTCCTTGAAAAAGAAGTTAAATGAATTACGCAAGAGATCAAAGAAAAGATAATAAAACACCATGAGAAGATCAACAAATAGTTAAAACTAGGAAAGAAATGGAAGGGAGAAAGAAAATCTTAACAGAGATCAAAGCCACATTAGAAACAATTGTAAGGGAACTCTACCAGAAAAAAAACAAAACAAAAATGAACGATCTCAAGGTTTGATTTCTTCTTCCACCTTTCAGTTTTCTCATGTCTATATATACACAAGCACATATATATATATGTATGTACATAAACATGTATATAAAATATGTTTTATTTATAATGCATCTATCTATATACATAAATAATAAAACTATATATACAACTATATATAAAACATATGTTAGTCTTATATGTGTGTGCATAATATATATGAATTCTCCAAGATTTTTAACTCTGCTTTGTGGTAACCATAGGAAGACATATGCTTACCATATTACCAGGATCTGAAGTCTGTAGGTTGTATTTTGGACAGAAATTTTTACGGATTCTCAATGCATCTCTCTTCCTGAAGGTACACAAGGGTGGTTCACTCTGAGTCAGCATGTATTGGCCTCCCTTTTGCATGTTTCTGCCCAAAGGCAAGCTCATGGAGTTGGGGGACTTTTGCTGGGGTACATTCTTATAGGTACATTTTCTCATACTCCCTCTGGCCTTCAAATGGTTTTGGCTAATAGGAATTCTAATAGTAGATGGAAAAAAGTCAAGAAGAAGGTCATCAGGAAGGTACGTTCTGGTTCTCTTCCTTTGGAGTCACAAGAGACCTGCTGTGTCTTCCAGTGAAAGTCAGCATTCCTGTTAGAACAGCATTTTTAAAAAATTTTTTTTAATTTGTTCTTTTAGATATACGTGACAGTAGAGTGTATTTTGACATATTATACATGCATGGAGTATAACTTATTCTAATTAAGATCCTATTCTTGTAGTTGTACATGGTGTGGACTTTCACTGATCATGTATTCATATATGAACATAGGAAAGTTATGACCAATTCATTCTACTGTCTTTCCTGTTCCCATCCTTATATTCTTCCCTTATTCCAGTTTTTTTCTAATCTAGTGAACTTCTTTTCTTTCCTCCCTCACCCTTATTATGTGTTAGCATCCACATATCAGAGAACATTCATTCAGCCTTTGGTTTTTAGTGTTTTGGGGTTGGCTTATTTTACTTAGCATGATAGTCTCCACTTCCATTCATTTACCCACAAATGCCATAATTTCATTCTTCTTTATGGCTAAATAATATTCCATTGTGTGTGTGTGTATACATAAGTATAATATTTTCTTTATCCATTCATCTGTTGAAGGGCATCTAGGTTGGTTCCATAGCTTGGCTATTGTGAATTGAGCTGCTATAAACATTGATGTGGCTGCATCACTGCAGTATGCTGATTTTAATTCCTTTGGATATATGTGTAAGAGTGGGGTTACTGAGTCAAATGGTGGTTCCATTTCAAGTTTTTTAAGGAATCTCCATACTACTTCAAAGTGGTTGCATCAATTTGCAGTCCCACCAGCAATGTATGAATGTACCTTTTCCCCCACATCCTTGCCAACATTTATTGTTACTTGAATTCTTGATAATTGTCTTTCTGACTGAAGTGGGAGTGGTTTTGATTTGCATTTCTCTAATTGCTAGAGATGTTGGACATTTTTTCATATATTTGTTGGCTTCGTATTTCTTCTGTTCAGTTTCTTTGCCCATTTATTTATTGATTGGGTGTGTGTGTATGTGTGTGTGTGTGTGTGTGTGTGTGTTTTGAGTTATTTATATATTCTGGAGATTAATGCTGTATCTGAGGTACAAGTGGCAAAAATTTTCTCCCATTCTGTAGGCTCTCTCTTCATATTCTTGATTGTTTCCTTTACTGTGAAGAAGCTTTTCAGTTTAACTCTTGATTTTTCTTCTTGCACTTTTGAAGTCTTGTTGAGGAAGTTGGTTCCTAAGCATAGATGATGGAAAGCTGGGCCTACATTTTCTTCTGGTAGGTGCAGGGTCTCTGGTCTAATGCTTACATCCACTTAAAGTTGAGTTTCGTGCAGGGTGAGAAATGGGGGCTCAATTTCATTCTGCTGCATATGGATTTCTAGTTTGCCCAGCACCATTTTTTAAAGAAGCTATTTTTGCTCCAATGTATGTTTATGGTACCTTCATCTAGTATAAGATAACTGTATTCATGTGGGTTTGTCTCTGTGTCTTCTATTCTGTTCCATTGGTCTTCATATTTGTTTTGGTTGCAATACTGTGACAGTTTTGTCACTATAGTTCTGTAGTATAATTTAAGGTCTGGTATTGTGATGCCTCCAGCATCATTTTTCTGGCTAAGGATTGCTTTTTCCAAATGAATTTCATGACTGCCTTTTCTATTTCTATGAATAATATCATCAGAATTTTAATAGGAAATGCATTAAATGGAGCTTTTGGTAGTATGGCCATTTTGACAATATTAATTCTGCCTGTCCAAGAACATGGGAGATCTTTTCATCTTCTAAGGTCTTCAGACTTTTCAATTTCTTTCTTTAGTGTTCTCTAGTTTTCATTGTAGAGGTCTCTTATCACTTCTGTTAGATTGATTCTCAAGTATTTTTTCTAAGGCTATTGTGAATGGGATAGTTTTCCTGATTTCTGTTTCAGCTGATTTATCATTAATGTATAGGAACACAAGTGATTTGTGGATGTTAATTTTATACCCTGCCACTTTGCTGAATTTGAGTTCTGGAAATTTTCTGGTGAAGTTTTTTGGGTCTTCTAAATATAGAATTATGTTTTCCACAAATAGGTATCATTTGAGCTCTTCTTTTCCTATTTGTATCCCTTTAATTTATTTATTTTATCTAATTGGCTAGAGTTTGAAGGACTATGTTGAAAAGAAGTGGTGAAAGAGAGCATTCTTGTCTTATTCCAGTTTTTAGAGGGAATGCTTTCAATTTTTCTGAATTTATAATGATTCAGAAGTGATTTTATGAATTTATAATGATTATGGATTTAGTATATATAGCTTTTACAATGTTGAGGTATGTTCCTACTATCCCTAGTTTTTCTAGTATTTTGAACACTGATGGATGCTGAATTTTGTCAAATGCTTTCTCTACATCTATTTAGATAATCATGTGATTCTTGTCTTTAAGTATATTGATGTGAGCAGTAGAAGACAGGAAATAATTAAAATCAGAGCCAAAATTAATGAAATTGAAACAGGAAAAAATTCAAAAAATCAATGAAACCAAAAGGTGGTTCTTGAAAAAATAAATAAAATTGATAAAACCTTAGCCAAGCTATCAAAGACAAAGAGAAAAAAACTTAAATTACTAAAATTTGTGATGAAAAGGGCAATATCACCTTGGACACTACTAAAATACAGACAATAATCAGAAACTCCTTAAAAATCTATACTCCAAAAAAATATAAAATCATGAAGACATCAACACATTTCTAGAGACATAAGAGCTACCCCAATTGAATCAGGAGGACATAAAAAATTTAAACAGATCAATTTCTGGCAATGAAATTGAAGATTCCCTCAAAAGACTACCAAAAAAGAAAAGCTCAAGACGAGATGGATTCTCAGTCGAGTTCTACCAGACCTTCAAATAAGAACTTACACCAATATTCCTCAAATTATTCCATAAAATAGAAAAGGAGGGAACCCTTCCAAACTCATTCTATAAAGCTAGTATCACCCTATACCAGACAAAGACACATTAAGGAAAGACACATTATCAGACTAATATCTCTGATAAACATAGATGCAAAAATTATTAATAAAATACTGACAAATTACATGCAAAAACATTAAAAAGATAGTGCACCATGATAAAATGGGGTTCATCCCAGGGATGCAAGGTTGTTTCAATATACAGAAATCAATAAACATAATTTACAGTACAACCTCTTGACACAACTTTCTCCTGCAAGTTCCTTCCTGTCTTCAGAGCTAGGAATGGTTATAACCCCACAGTCACTCATCTTAGGCACTGTCCTAATACTACCAGGAGCACTTTTCACAATTTTAACCATTGCCTAACAAAATATGTAACATATCTCCTTAAAATTGTCTTCATTTTATTTATTCATTACATTGCATTCACTATTCCCAGGTTTAGCTAGAGGGTTTTCAACTTATTACCATATTCTCCTTGACTGTGCTTCTTAATATGACTCAGAATCCTGATGAACTCATCTGAGCATGACATTTTGGGTGCATTCATTCAGGTCCCTAAACCACTATTTGGAGTTAAGTTTATAATATTATTTTGAGCTTTGATGAAATGAAGTATATCAAAGGTCCAGTCCCACTACCTGCACCATGCCCTTCCCCTATGCCATCTCTAGACTGTAACTTGCTCACATGTTTTTTAGCCTCTGTCCAGGAACTAGAAAGTCCCTTGCTCTCATCTCTTGCAAAGACCTTTCAATCATCTTTATCCTTCAAGTACCAAAATGCTGGCTTCCCCATCATCAACCCTGCAGGTATTTTTGCATTGTTTTTCCATTTCTAGTCAAAGGAGGTATTTATCTTTTTATAAAAATTTTTGTTGTTTGTTCGTTTGTTGTTCTTTTATCTTTCATTACCATATGTTTGGAGCAGAGGGTATGCTTCAAAGCCTAAACGCACTAGATCATCTTGCCTAGTGCATGCTAGGCAAGTGTTCTATCATAGAGCCACATCCCTGGGTAAGAGTAAATTATTGAACATACACTTAAGTAGTATCTAACTTAAGAACTATATTCTTAAAATAGTTGAAGATTCTCTTGAACCTATTTATGTGATGCCCCCTACTGCTACAAGCTAATTCATTTTTTATCATTCCTTGTCCTAAGCAGTATATGGTAATGTTATTCATGATTTAAAATATCAAAGAAGTTATCTCTTACTGTATTTATTATTTGGACCTTTTAGGTCTGTCTATATCAACCATAGAAATATTTTTGTAATATCATATTCTGAATGTAATAATATCCATCTTGTGAACAAGGAGCTCATCTGTTAAAATCTGTTGTTATTGTTGATTTAATTGTTATTGTTTCGAAATCTTGTTTTGTACTTTTGTCCTATTTTTCCTGTGATTTCCTTCCCCCCAGTTTTTATGCCCTTTCTATTTGCTGCTGCTATGCTATTTCTGCTTTTCTTCCTATATTCATTTTTATGTCATGCAATGTTTGAGAGCCACTATAACTGCTCTCTGTTCTTTAACCTGGAGTCTGAACTTAATCATTTTTGCCTTCCTCTCAGACAATACAAAGACCTCAGTCCCTTAATTCCTTGAGCTGCTTCTCATTTCACATTTCATTCTTGTTCATGTTTCTATGCTCATTCACAAGCTTGTTTTAGAAACATCATTGTTTTTTAGGATTTATCATCATATTTAAATTTTTCTTCTCCATTTTCCCTCCTTGAATCTGAGTCCTTTCTGAGTTCAAGGTCCTTTTTCTTGAAATACATCACTTGAAGAGGCCAACCAAGTGTCCATTAGCAGTCTCCTCTCAATTTTGACTGGTCTAGAAATGGCCTATTTTGTTCTGTAGCAAAAAAACAAAAAACAAAAAAATTCTAAGTAAACACTAATTTTCTCTCCACAATTTGGACATTTTATTTCACCACCTTCTGACTTCATTCATAGTTGAGAAGTCAGTCATCAATATAACTATTGTTCCTTTACAGATTGTCTTTTCTCTCTGAACACTCAAATTTTTCATTAACTTGAATGTCCTGCAGTTTTATAGCAATATATGTGGGTATGGATTCTTTAAATTTATTCTTCTTGGCATCTGTCAAGATTCCTAAGTATTTGGGGTAAGATTTCTCTTGTGTTCTAAAAACTTCTTAACCATTTATTTCTAACATTCATTCTCATTATTTCCTGTCTTTTCTCTTTTTGAAACTCCAATTAGATATAATTAGACTTTCTCATTCTATCCCATTTTCCATGTTTCTTTAACTCAGTTTCATATTTTCTTTTTTCTCCCTTTCATGTACATTTTGTATGATTTTCTCAGAACTACTTTCCAGTTTATTAAATCATTCATTATATTTAATCTTTATTTTTATTAGTTAAATTTTTAAATTTTACTTTCATTTCTACAAGTTCTTTTTCTGATTTCTCTATTCAATTTTTACAGTCCCTTGATCTCAGTCTTATCTCTTTGTACCTTAAAAGGGAATCATTTGGCTGAACATGGTAGTACACTCCTGCAATACCAGTGACTTGGGAGCTTGAGAGAGGAGGATCACAGGTTTGAGGATAGCCTTAGCAACTTAACAAGGCTCTAAGTAACTTAGCAAAACTCTATCTCAAAATAAAAAGTGAAAAAGGGCTGGGGATGTAGCTCAGTGATTAAGTGCTCGGAGTTCAATTCCCAGTACTCAAAATCGTTTTATGGTTCTTACATGATATTTCCAAAATTTGAAGTCCTCAGAGATTTAATTCTGCTGTTTATTGTTTCTACTGGCTTGTGGGCTTATTTTGTTATGTATTTATAATTGGGGTTATATGATCCTATTTGGTGATCTAAATCTGTGGAAATTATGATGGATTATTTGTCCAGAGAAGTTTTGGATTTTTTTTCTTCCAGAGATCTTGGAAAATTATCTATTTAAGACTGCACTTTAATTTAATATTCTGTCCTGAGTACATGGACTGCACATACAGTATAAATTCAAAACTCTCTATGTATGAGATGACAAGCCTAGACTCACAAAATTCTCAGTGGTGAATTCCTTTTTCTATTCAAAACACAAATTAATTTGTTATTGTCCTTTTTAGAAATGCGTGTATTTTCCTTGTCTACCCTACATCATTCTTTAGTTCCAATCTCCACTTGCACAAACCGCTGATCTTATTTCTGTTCTGCATGTGGATGTTGATATTTATGAATGAATATACATTTCTGGTGCTAGCACTTTTAGCACTTTTAGGGCTGCCTTAGCACTAGGACAGTTTTCTTTTTCCAATCATCATTTTTGGTTCTCAAGAATTCAGACTCTTTATTTTTTGTGTTACTGGGTATTGAACCCAAGGGTGCTCTACACTCCAGCTATATTCTCAATCATTTTTTTAAAATTTTGAGACAGAGCCTCGCTAAATTGCTGAGGCTGGCTTGAACTTGAGATCCCTCCTCAGCCTCCCAAGTCTCTGGGGTTACAGGTGTATATTACCACACCTGGCAAGAATTCATAGACTCTTATTTTATTGAAAAAATTAGGTTTTATGTTGCTAGAAAAATTAGGTTTTGTATTACTAGAAATCAAAACTATATTCTTCATTTACCAAAGTTCCTTTTTGGCATTATTTTTTGGCATTATTTATTCACCTTTCATGTAGATAGTCCATTTTTCACTTTGATTGGTAATCACTCATCTTTGAACTGAGACAGATTTTTGTTAAAGGAGGAGCTTTTGAGATGAGGCATTTGCACCCCCCAGAAACTCCATGAAGATGAAGATCTTTCCCTTCTTTCTTGCTTTGTCGCAAACAGAGAATATTGATTCTGATACAAAGTGGGTTTTCAATACAAATTTTTTGAATGAATGGGTGGACAGGTTTATTTCTCAAATACTTGTCACTGTGTCCAATTTTTTCTCTTATATAGATGCATATTTCTCCTTCTTCAAGTTTGTTATTTGAAATTGCGGGTTTCTTCACATGAAAATCTCTTCTGTACTATACTATTTTTCTCCTTGCCCTACCATTTACCTAGGCTAGGAGGCTAGATCAAAAAGCGTTACCTCCCTGGCCATTCTGAGCTACTTGAACAAAGTGTCCACAAGAGACAGTCTTACTTCTAGGTTTGTCCACACTCTGGAGAAACTGCCCCTTTAATTAAAGGATCAATGGGTAAACTTTTCAGGACTGTAACACTGACTTTTAAGGAAATTTGTATACTGACTGATGTCTGAAGAGGCCTGTGTGGGCAGTCAGCTTCCTCTTACTTTCCTTGGTACAGATTTCTTAGTATTTGGAAGGTCTGCTTTATAACTTGTGGTTTGAGGTTGTGGCTACTTCCTTCTAATATAGAAAATGGAGATTGTTCCCTTCTAATTTTTGTTAATTTGTTATTTTCAACTGGATTTTTGAAGGCGTGTCAGCTGTAAGCCATGTTGTCCTTCCTCTTCTGGAGTCAACCTGCCCTGGGCCTCCCTCTTTCTCTCATTATTGTTGTCATCTTCTTATTCTAGAAAGCACTGCACCTTTCTTTTTTAATAGTTTTGGCATCAGGATCAGTCTTTTTCTCTACAACCACTTTTGATCCCACACTCCATGAGGGTTTTTTTTTTAAAATATATATTTTTTTAGTTATAGATGGACACAATGTCTTTATTTTATTGCTTTGTATGTGGTGCTGAGGATCGAACCCAGGGCCTCACGCATGTGAGGCAAGCGCTCTACCGCTGAGCCACAATCCCAGCCCCTCCATGAGGGTTTTTAACTTTAAATTGCGATCAAGAAAAGCCGTTGGTGCTTTTCCCCTGTAATTTATGTTTCATCACATGATATTTCAGTGTCTGAGCTCTGGGACTGGTTATACAAAAGTGAATCTGTGATTATAGCAATGCCTGGTGGACAGCCGATTGCCCGGATGTTGAAATTGAATTCCTTTATGCTATTGATCTTGTAAGATTTCCAAGTGGTAACAGATTTGAAACAATGTATAATTTCATAAATTTCTTTGGTGACCAATAGTGTAGCAAGATGGAAAGTCGGGTGAGATAAGCCATCCCTATCCATAGAAACAAGCACAAAATACCATAGGAATCAAATTTATGACTTTTGTCGTATTATCACTGTATTTCTGCTTGAATCTGCCAATCAATCACAGACTAAATTTACTATTCCCTAAGCAATGTGCAGTAATATTCAATCTATTTATGTTTCCATGTATCTACCGCCCATAGGTATAATATCTTCAACAACAAAATATGTGTAACATATTTAAGTTCTTTTAAAAGGCAATGGAAATACAAGTGTTGTTTTCCACAATATCTACTTTTCTTTCCCTTATTTGTTAGCCTAGAATGTAGGTAAACTAACAAATGAAATAGGTAAAAGAAAAAAGAATATTTTGTCCCCTCTGCCTTTTCTAAACTTGTGACAAGTCCAGTTTTTTTTTTTTAAATTTCCCATTAGCCTTTATCTGATACCACTATATACTGTCTTTAAATCAAAGTCTAGAAGGTTTTATTTGTTTTTAGGTTATCAATTTTCTCCCTCTGGGAAAACAAAGGGGAACAAATCTTGCCAAATTTTTAACATCTTTTCCAGATGTGAATAGTAGCTTGTATAGGATCAGGACAGTTGAAAGTCTCTGAAATCTTTGATGGCATTACCTATTATTTGAAGTAGAATTTTTTTCCTTTTCCTTCATTATCTGGGCATTATGCCATTAGTTTATACTGAATATGCAATTAGTTCTGTTTTAATGCTTGTTTTGCAAGATGCAAATTTGTTTCAAAGCCATTAATAGATTAGGAAATAATTTGAGCATAACACTATTTTGTCTTTGTGATTTTGTCTGTAAGAAACAGTAGGTGAACACAGAATATTGCATATAGACACAAATGATATACACAGGCATACACACACACATGCACGCACACAAACCCCAGTTCTCAAATATCTACCAGCTACCTCAGTTCACTGTATGTATTAAAATCTATATTTGGTATTAAAACTTTTCATTCTATTTCAGACAACCCTGCTTCTACCACTTCATGGTTGCTTGTTAGCTGCCACCCAGGCAACGTTCACTTCCACAAGCAAACTTCAGGCCTTTTCAAGGTACAGTGTGTGTAGTGAAGTAATTATGTATTTCTTAACTATTTAAAATGTTTAAAACAGTACTCTGGTTTTTATAAGGTTATTCTTCTTTCTTTTTTCATGCAATGTTTGAGTATGGTGCTCCTAATCCCATTTTTTCCTAGATTTTTAAAATTTGTTTGAATTAATTACATATGATAGTAGAATGCATTTTGATACATCATATGTGCATGGAGGATAACTTCTCATTCTTCTGGTTGTGCATGATGTAGAGTTACACTGATCATGTAATCATATACGTACACAGGATAATGATGTCTGATTCGTTCTACTATCCTTCCTCCCCTCCCCTCCCTCCCCTCCCTTCACTCCCCTCTGTCTAATCTAAAGTACTTCTATTTTTCCCTAGTGCCCCATCCTCATTGTGAATTAGCATCTGCATATCAGAGAAAACATTCAAGCTTTGATTTTGGGGGTTTCCTAGAGTTTTTAACTTCCATTTTTAGGGCTGGGATGTGGTTCAGTGGTAGAGAGAGACACACACATAAAAAAAATACTTTTATTTTGAGATAATTACAGATTCACATACAGTTGTAAGAAATTACATAGATTCAGTTTATCCTTTACCCAATTAGTTCCCCTGATGATAGTATCTTGCAAAACTATAATCTGATATTATAACCAGGATGTGAGTGTGGAGACGGTCAAGATGCTGAACAACTCTGTCACCACAGGGATCTCTTTAGTTGTTATTTTATAGCCATGATCACTTCCCTATTGGTCCCCTTTCTTGTCTCTAACCCCTGGCAACTTCTAATCTCTTCTCAGTTTCTCTAGTCTTGCCCTTTCAAGAATGCTACATAAATGAAATCTTTTTTTAAATATTTTTTTAGTTGTAGATGGACACAATGTCTTTATTTTATTGCTTTGTATGTGGTGCCGAGGATCGAACCCAGGGCCTCACGCATGCAAGGCAAGCGCTCTACCGCTGAGCTACAGCCCCAGCCCCAAATGAAATCTTTAGTATGTAACAGTTTGAAGAAATCATTTGTGTCACTTAGCATAATTCCATAGGAATTCATTAGAGTTCTTACATCTATCAATAATTTTTCCCTTTTATTGCTAAATAGTGTCCATTGTGTGGATTACTACAGTTTTTTCAATCATTTAGAGTTGGAGGACACTTAAATTGTTCCCAACTTTGGACTGTTACCTATACAGCTGCCATAAACATCCACGCATAGGTTTCTGCAGGAATGTAAGTATTAATTTCTCTGGGGTAAATGTCTATAAGTTTAATTGCTAGACCTTATGGAAATTGAGTGCTTATTTTCTGGAGTTGCTAAACTGTTTTCCTGTGTGCCTATACCATTTTACATTCCCAATAGCAATGTATGAGTGACCCAGTTTCTTCACAGCCTCATCAGCAACTAGTGCTGTCATTCTTTTCTATATTAGTCATTCTGATAGGTGTGTGTATCTTATTGCAATATCATGTGCAGTATCTCATTGTGAATTTAACTTACATTTCTCCTGTGGCCAATGTTGAACATTTTTTCAAGTGCTTATTTGCCATCTGCATAACCTCTGCTCCAAAATATCTCTTCGTGTCTCTTGCTCATTTTCTAATTGGATTTGTCTGTTCAGTTTTCAGAGTTCTTTATATATTCTAGACACTATTTCCTTGTCAAATGTGTGGTTTATGAGACTTATTTTTCCAGTCCATCACCGGTCTTTTCATGTTCTTAACAGGGTCTTTGCAGATGAAAAGTTTTCCATTTGGGGTAAATTCAGCTTATCAGGTTTTTGCTTTTTTTTACTAGCTCACATGTTAGTATAGTACCTGTTGCATGATTATACATAGCATGGTGGATTTTAGGCATGCACATGCCATATCTAGTTTAATTAATTGTACTTGAGAGAAATTAAAATAGAAGCTAATAGGGCAGCAAACCCATTATCTTCAAATAAGTTATCAAGGACTCAATAAAATTATGAAAGACCTGCAAGTTTGAAAACTGATTTTTCTGGTTCCTTACTGTACCAAGTTCATTGGGGCTTGGCAATTAGCTGGCTAATTTGACAGTATTGATGAAACTCCAAGGAAAAAGGCCGTTGCAAGTTTAAATGTGAAGATTTATTCTGATCACAGCACCACACTATATTTAGCCACTAGTCCCAATAAGTAGAGGCAAAATATCTGTCAATGCGTTTAAGTACTCTTATTAAAAGATCTTTTTATCTTACTGTTTTGCAATTTAGCAAGACCCTCATTGCAACACAACGCTGAATGTTTTCCAGTCAGCCCCTCAGGAAAGATACCATTTTGGCTCTGAGAGCCATTATGAAAATTTGACCTTTTTACCTTTTCCTGATCAGGCCTTTCCCAGATGCAAATTTAATGGTTTAAACATTGAATACTATCAGCCTCATAAAGCATGAAACCTGTCTGGTCAAAGCAGCCACCATAATTCAACTGGGGAGGCTGCCACCGTGCAGTGGGCTCCAGCCGTGTGCCTGCCAGAGAAGCCATCAAATCAGTCCTGCTCTTTCTTCAGCTTTCAGGGGTACTGAGAGTTGACCTCAAGTTATGTCTTCTATGTAGAGGAAAAGGAGGGAGGAAAATAAATTATTACATAAAACAAAGACTATATTATGTGGTACATATGTTATGGTTTACCCCATTTCATCCTCTGAACAAGAGATTGTCTGCCTTCAACTTTTCCAGGCTTTTAAAATCCCTTTTTATAGTCTGTGCAGTCAACTTAATGAGGACCATTTGAGGAACATAAGAGAAATGATGTCATTTGGGCACTCTCTCCTCCCTCTTCCTCTCTAACTGCAGGATATGATCTGCCCTGAATGGGACAAAACTACGCACACAGTCCCAGAATTGTTATAGTGAAAGCTTTGATTTGCTTCAGAATACCAAGTACTTACACATTTTACCAAATAATTCCTGCCCCATCTACCATCCAAGACTATTCTTTTGCATTTACCCCAAATTTATGGAGTACCAACATGCTAAGCATTGAACTAAACATTTTCTATTTTATATGTACACTCACAACTTGCAATGCTGGATTACATGGTTCTGGAAAGTAAGTATTGGACACTCCTCATTGTATTGCGCCCAGTGGAGAGCTGCAGCTGGATGTGCCGGCTTGTGAAAGCCAATTGTTAAATTTTCAGGAATTTTGTGAAAACTTCTTCAACATAGCCATTATTAAAAATTATATTATATGAATTTGTAGCTAAATAAAATATAAGCAAAGCAAAGATAACTAATACTCAAATTTCATAAATTCCTGCTCATTTCACTACATTTTTCTAGTATTTATGCTCTTGAGATTATTTACAACTATATCTGTTTGGGGGAAATACTACAAAATTGTATTCTACTGATCATCTCTTCCCAATTCCACTTTTACTGATGTTATGTTGGTGGCTTAAAATTGGCACCAGTGGGAATATTTATAGCATGGAAGTCAATAAATGCTATAATTCAGGACTTTGACCCTTCAGCAAGCTAGAGAGCTGGATATTTTACTAGCACACAGTGGCTAAACTTTTCCATGTCTTATGCATCGTACTACAAATCATATCATTGACTACAAGTTTTGTGATTAATTTTGTATAAAAAGAAATTAACTGTATGAAAAAAAATCTCTGTGTCTTGAACTCTGGTAAAATCAGTAACATCTTTAAGTCAAATGTATTCTTTTGTTATTGTAAAATAGGAAATGCACTCAACCTGGGGACTTGAGCTATGTGCACCATACAAACACACCTGTCTCAGTAAGGTGTGTATGAATCGGAGGGGGGGTGGTCTCAAAAGCAAGGGTTTTGTAAGGAAATGAAGAATCTCATGAGAAGTAATATGTCCCAAAAGAGAGATAAATGTGATTCACATAGGTATGGTCCAAGAGTGATGGGGTGAGAGAGGAGAGATTTCATGAGTATAGCTCGTGTATATCGTCCTCTAATTTTCTTTTTTCCACCACAAGTTTGTGCCAGAGGCCTGCGTAATGAAGCCTCAGAAAGAAAGTGGCCAATAGTAGGAGCAAATATGGAATTTCACTAAGTCATTAACTACATGGTTTGAGTGTACCAGGTTTGGGGCCATGTGATACGGTAGCGTGACTTAGAGTAGGGAATTTTTCTTCAGTTCAGCAGGAAGAAGTGGGACTTAGGGAACCCAGCACAAGATGCAAAGTAAGAGAGGTCTCAGCAGCCAGACTAGTCTAACCAGTCCATAGCTGGAGTTGACTATGCGTCCCAGAGGACATATCTCATAATGGTAGATAAAGTGGGCTGGTGAGGGTATAACATCACTGTAACAGAGAGATGGGAGATGATAAATATTGAGAAAGCAGATAGTACCTGATGAACAAGGAGACCAGCAACCCCAAGTAATGCTGGAGAGAGTGGAAAGCTCCATCTAGTGGCCAGGAGGACTGTTTGCATATACACAAACAAGTCCTAGGGAATTCTTGAACTAATTGGGAGAGAGATAAGAGGATTAATCTCCATGCTTTTTAAAATAGGAGCTGAACCAGGAAATATTACCATGTACTAGCTCTTCAGAGCTAGTTTATTCCCAGTTTGGGTGGGCTGAAACAGAAATGGCAATAGCAGGAGAAAATATGAAATTTCACCAAATCATCAGTGAAAGTACACTGGGGTAAAACTCAATTTTGTGTCCAATGGCTTACCCATGTTCTATGATGGGAAGGCATAAAGCCAGAATTAATATCATGAGCTTTAAGTGGTTATTCTGTTTTATCCAATAAAAACTGTGGGACAGAGGTAATATCCAGTATAGGTTCAGGTAGTGAGAAGATCTGGCACCTTCACTCTCTACCTGTTCACCATAACGTATGTCTCTTCACAAGTGAATAAAACAAACTGCAGGCCCTCTGGTTTTGATGACCTGTTATGAACAGTTTGGATTTTGGTTCTAGCTCTGACACTGTCCTATAGAGGGACTCCTTTTGAGTCACAAAACGTCTGTGCCCCTCAGCTCATCATCTACAATAGGAGAGGTCTAATATTCTAGGATTCTAAATGTGCCAATCCAAAGGAAAACCATACCCACAAAGAAATGTGTTTCTAATTATTCAAGTGGCCAAATAGTCAATCATCACATAATTTTCTTTGGGAGAAATCTTCTTAGCAATCTTTGAGAAACGCCTGGCCTAGAGGGCAGTGCTAATGATTCTTTTATGGTTTAGTGTGCCAGGGATTCTTTTCCATTTACTTTACTGGCACACCTCAGGGAAGAGTACTTCTGCAGAAACCTCCTTAATAAACTCTAAGGTATTTCCACAAAGACATTTTGTGACTTTCAGACTATATTACTATATTTAAAGTGTGTGTGTGTGTGTGTGTGTGTGTGTGTGTGTGTTTGAGAGAGTGAGATAGATGAATAGATGACAGCCTATAGAAATCGATCACAGTTCAAGTCTGAATTCTCACAATGTGCTCTTCCCACTTCATGATTTAGAGTAAGTTAAGCATAGATTCAGCAAAATCCATATCTTTTTAAGATGCTGTGACCACTAAGCCTACTTTAAAATAAGAACATAGTCATGCTTAATTATATATTATTTTATTATTTAACTTAAAAGAGAGAACCTAGAATGGAAGTAATTTTCAGATTAGTTACTATGGAACTACTGAACCAGGATAAAAGAAGCTCCAGGGAAGCAATTGATGATAATGAGGGCATTTTTCACACATTCCTAGAAGGTAGAGCAAATGAGTCTGGTGCTTTTCAAATAGAGAAAAGAAACTTGAAACAAAAGCAAAAATTGGAATGTAAATAGCTGGATACTCTCACTCTCTGACAAAGATATTAGGGGTGACTCATGGGTTGAATGGCAGCTAAATTTCACCAAAAGAAATCCCATTGTTTTAATGACATTCTTTATTGGTAATCAAATGGGGAGAAAATGTTGGAGTGCAAAGAAAAGAGTAAATTTATTTCAAGAAAAACAATAATGCATAGTCCTTATTTTGATTAAACATTGGCTATATACCTAAGTCAGTTATAGTAAAAGATATGCTGCTTTTGATATTGTTTATCTGTGCTACCTACAACTTTGTGCTACCTACAACCTTTCTGCATAGCCTAGGCTGACATTCACATTTGCCAATGTTGTTAGCTGAGATGAAATCGAATTCTGTGGTACTGCTCAAAATTACAGAGATAAGGACATTGTTCACTGAGTCTCAGAGTCCTTATTATGGATTTTATTATTCATGTTGAATAACAGGAAAAATAAATACTGGTCCAAGAGTCCAGAAATGTAAGTTTAGAAGTGTATCTGCTGCCAGTGGGCTGTCTTCTTCAGCAAACTATCTAACCACTCAGAGTTGGGTTAGATAAAAATCATGATGTCTTCTAGCTTTACACTTGGATTCTGATAAGGAACCACCCATATTTTGTAGATAAATCATGTTTAGGATTCTTACTGAATTAATGATAATACTTTAGCACTTTGGAATTCAGTTGTTCTGAGGGAAACTAAAACTAGAGTGATTGCCCTAAATCCCTTATCAGGAGTCTTTGAATTTCTAAAATAAATGACAAATAAGCAATGAATCTAAAGGTCATTTTGTTTGTGAGAAGAAAGAAATATTGTTCCACAGCCCTCTGGAGACATTCTTGGTCCCTTAATCCCCTAGGCTAAGTCTTGATTTGAAAAGATACCAGAATGCATAACACAGAATACCAATAGATTATGATGAGACAAGAAAACCAAAGAATGGAAATTTATACTGGGTTAATTTGCAATGAACTACAAATGATTTATGCCTATGCTCTCCATTAATTTAGGAGTTGCCACTTGGCTATTGAACTCTTGAAATGTGGCTAGTGGGATTTGATGTGAGCTGTGTTTATTCCACAGCTTTTTTTTTAAGACGGTGAAAAAAATGTAAACACCTCAAGTTTTATACTGATTACATGTTGAAGTGATTATATTTTGAATAAAATATGTATTTCATTACCATTAATTTTACTTGTTTCCTTTTACTTTTTAAAGTTACACACCTGAAAATTTAAGGTCACATATATGTCTCAGATTGTATTTCTACTGGGCAGTGCTGTTTTATGCCTCTTGCTGGTTTTACATATACCCTGAAGAATTTGTTGCTTATTGCATAACGAAGAAACAAGACTGAGACTAAAGGATAAGACTGAAAGTAGACGGGACCAGTGAAACTCCACATCATGTACAACCACAAGAATAGGATCCTAATTAGAATAAGTTATACTCCGTGTATATATAATATGTCAAAATACACTCTACTATCATATTTCTATATGAAGAACACATTTTTTAAAAGATTCTATTGATGACAAGATATAGCCTAGTTTTTAAAATATCTAATATGAAAAAATAAAATGACTCTTAATCATTAAAAAAAAGAAAGTGCGGGGGTGGGGGGAGGTTGGAAGGAAAAAAACACACCTTAGCATTGTGCCTGGAGCTGTATGGGTTCATGTCAAAATGTGTGTACATGTGTTTGTTTCTTTGACTGTATTACAAGTCAAGCGATATTGAGTTTGTCCTTTGTTTTGTTTTTAATATCTAAGCATCTCTCCCTTATTAGGTTTAGTATTTTTTTAAACTACACACACTTTGATTCATAACATCAGTATAAAATATGAATATATCTTTTCTTTCCTTCCTCCATAATTCCTGAGCAGGAATAAAAGTAAAACTTGGAAAATCTACAGGGGACACAACCAAGAACAAGCTTCAGTAACTGACATGCCCTGATTACTACAGCAGACATTGTGGGTTGCTGAATAATTTCTAACCCTCCTAACTATCAATAGCCAATTTTAGTCAGGCATCCAATCTATTAGATTATTTACTTTTTATTTTTGATTGTCTAAATCTATTCACAGAAGACAAAATTCAAATGTCCAATAAATATGATAAGATACTTAATATCATGAATAGTCAGGTACATTTAAACTAATTAGGATGAATTTCAAATTTATCTCAAATTATTTTAAGGTCTGACAGTAGTGTCAGCAAGGACACAGAGTAGTAGATATTTTCATAAGCACTGATGGTTGAAGTGTCCACTGATACAACTTACCAGGAAATTCAGCAGTATCTATTACAGTCGACACCACACTTTCCAAGCGTGGTGGAAATATTCTCTTCTGAATATTTACCCTACACACATGGAGATGAATGTTCATGGTCTGGAATAGTCTTGTCAATAAAAGAATGTGGTATTTTACACAATGCAATATGATATAAGAATTAAAGTGCACTCATAACTGGAATCCTGTGGATTAATACTTTTAAATCTTTATAGCATAATAGTGATGGAAGAGAACAGTTTAAGCATGACATTTAAGTGTGATATCATTTTTGTAAAGTCTAAATGCAAAACAATACATTATTTACAGTTATATCTGATGTGTATAATAAACCAAATTCATAAAAACTTTTGGAAAGAGAGAAAATCAGGGAAGAATGCATGATACCTTCAATTTATAGGTAATATCTTTTTTAACACAAAGAGGCCAAATGTGAAAAAATGGTCTAACTAAAGACAAACTATGAGCTATTATTTTGCAGAATCACATGTATTCACAAATTTTTCAATCATTTATTTATTTAACAATCAAATTATTTTGAACACCTACTTTGTACTCAGTACTAGGGACACAAAGAATAAGATGTTGGTGAGATTCAGAGACAGCATATAGTGTATTCACTATACACAAGTATAGTGACCCTCCATATCTGTGGGTTTTACATCTGTAGAGTCAACCAACTATGCATGGAAAATACTAGAAAAGTTTATATCTCTACTGAACATATAATTTTTCTTGTATTATTTCCTAAATATATAATATAAGAAGGATTTGTATAGCATTTACAATATGTTAGGTATTATAAATAATCTAGAGATGTCTAAAAGTATACAGGAAGATATGTGTAAGTTACAGACAAATACTGTGCCATTTTACATCAGGGATTGAGCATCACGTATTTTGGTGAGAGTGGGGGATTCTGGAAAGAATCCCGGCATACTGAGGGAGGACTGAACTTTGGAACGTTGGATGGCAAGGACCTCAGGGAAGCCATCCTAGTAAATTAGTCCCCTAAGTAGAGTTTTAAGTAACGAGAAAGAATTAGGAATGGAAGGCAAACAGAAATGGGCTTGGATGGTTAAGGAGAGGGAAGAAAGGAGAAACCTCAGCATGAGTACAGATCCAGGGATGGAAGCAGCATGATTTCTGGGCAGAAACTATAACCAGTTCGGCTTCTGTGACCTGAAATGTGAATGAAGAGATTGGGCTGGAAATGGAGGTAAGAGGGAGGCTGGTGAGGGGTGAGGCTTTAGGTTGTGAGATGCAGGTCTGTATAAGGATTTTTTTCTCCCTCCAGTAGGTTCTGGGAAGTCAGCAACATATTTCACTAGGGATAGCGCATGGTCAGACCTAGATTTCATAGCAACAGGTTGAGAACTGGCCGGAAAGTGGGAGGAACCAAAGGCAGCCACAGGAGCTTAGAGGTAGTACAGTTTGAATAACAACCTGAACTACAGTGGTGGCCATATGGGTGGATCAAAGGGGATAGGCTCAAAAAATACTTGAGAAAATTCAAAAGAATTGACAGGCGAATGGATGTTGGCAGGTGATGACAAGCTGGGAGGAGTCAAAGATGACTCCCAAATTTCTCACAATAAATCCTAGTCTTTGCAGAGATAGCTCATCAAGGAAGCAAAATGTAATCCTGTGTTGTTCCAAAGTAGCCTCAGGAGCAAATCTTATATCCTTTTTACCACAGTCCTTGCCCTTAGACTAACGTCATGCTTTACAAAGGGCTGTCAATACCCCTGGAATCTGTTAGTTCTACCTCAATCCTTTCAACCATGTGAAACTTTATGTGTTGGATAAGACTTCTTTTCCAGGTGTTAGTAAGGGGCTTGTGCAATACTCTGAACATAACTGAGATGGTGTTAAGGGAATGAAACCCAAGATATATGGTAAGTGAAGGCTGTTAAATATAAAAGTCATAGAAGTTTAGTGGAGAAAGACATTCAAAGTATCCTTTAGCAAATTCTACTTGAAAGCCAATCCTCAAGATCCCTTGGGAGAAATAAGAATGACAAACAATCTTAGAAGATATGTAATAAAATCCTAACAGACATCAAGCTATCATATAAATAAATTACATGATTACCAACATGTATGCATGTATGTTTGTTTGATTCCTTACAAAAGAGAGGATAGAAATATCAAACTCAAAGAATTTTTAAATGCAATATCCAAATCATATGTCAGCACTTTGGCAACTGGCTGTCTTTCAGAGATTTTTAGTTTATTTATGTTAAGTTTGAATGTAAGATTCGATCATTCTCACAGAGTTGTGACTTTTTAAAGGTTTTACCTTTAGAATCCTTGCTCCATAAAACCCTCCAAACCACTTTCTACCATAGACATAATATTATACAGAGCAGCCTTGTGTTGATTTTTTTCCAACCATCATATACTTTGGGCCAAGAACCACACACTAGGAAAAGCATAACTCCCCAATGCATCACCAGACTATTATTTTTTAATGTTCTTCATAATATGAAAGAGAAAAATGTCTTCATTGTGACCGAAGGCATATGTGAAGTTTCTCAATGGACAAACACCAAGTAAATTCTAGCGGGACCAGAGAAACCTAGAAGAAGAGTTTGAGCAAGCTGATCTCCTCTAATTTGCCTTTCATTTCCCTTTCCAATTCCCCCACAGTAATAGCAATAACAATTGCCTCTTCTGGCTGGAAACTTGAAATTCGACCTGTTTTGTCAGTAATGGAGAGACCTGTGAGAACGTGAAGCCACCTGTTGAAGAGAGAGCAGTTCTTAAAAAAAAACAATGGCAGAGACACTAGTCAACATCAACTGATGCATCTGCCGGAGGTAAAAGGGCAAGGAAGCTCTGAGTATTGGGTACTGGGAGTTCTCCCTGTGAGCCAGCAGCTTACTCCTCTGGAAAAAAAACCTGGACGGAAATATTCATAGTACTGCTCCATACTCAAGCCACTGGAGGCCCTTCTCACCACCTGCTGCCTTTTGCCACCCAATAAAATCACACATTCTGAAGTTATATATTTGCTTTGCCACCTCTTGGTTTGCCTATGCTTGTTTTGAGATAACTCACTAAAAATAACAAGGAGGATGATGAAACATTTGGAGAGCACAAGTTTTCTGTCTCTGGGTGGACTGTTTTTCATGAGCCCCAATGTTTCAGTGTCTTTGTTTATTTCTTAACAATTGAGCAGCATCTCACCACAGCACCTGTGCAAACAGTAGTGTTTGGTTTGATTCTTCCCAGGGGGTCAGAGGACTAGAGAGGCTTCAACAGAGGAAAGCAGATCGTTCCTCAGAGCCCAGGTGGAGTGCTAGACTGCCACTTGGCCACTGTGGAAGTGACCTCTGGACAGGGGGTCAGAAATCTCTGAGAACTGGAAGCAGTAGATGGAGACCTCAGACTGTCTTAGCACCTCACATCTCTTATCAAGCAAAACACAGGAATAGGAACTTGCAAAATGCTTCCAACCCACCCTTACAACTGCTAGCTCATCTGCGTAGGCAACTCTTTGGTCCTATTTTTAAAAGTTAGGTACCAGTATGAGAAGTGGTAGAAATGAGATGAATATTATATGTATAACAAAACCATATCTTCCCTACGGACTACAACTAGGAAGCCTGAGCATCCATCACACAAGCTTATTATTAAATATTGTGAATGACTGAGGTTCCACTTCTCGTCACCTACTTGTCAAGTCCCCTGACATTTTCCTCTGTGTCTATATAGCCTCTCAGTAGCCTAGCGCTCTGTGCCTGTTCTATGCCAGCACTCTGCAGCTCAGATTCATACACAGATTGAAACACCGGAGTAAGTCAGAGACAGCTGTTCTGCATCGGACTTTTACTTGTGGGTGCCTCTTTGGCAAATCTCATTTACCATTTGTCTCATTACTCAGCTCTTTGTTCTTTATTCAAGAAGCCAAGTTGATCAGGACTAAGTTTATCATTGACAATAGGTGAAAATATGGAGACAATGGCATTGTAAAGCTTGCATTCATTGTGTCCTTGGAAGACAGTGAGCCCCCGGGGGAGGGAGCAGAAGGAGGCAGAGCACTTGTGCCCCATCTGTAGAAACCTGACTATTACAGATGTATTTAGAGTATCCTAAACGGACAGAATCAATAAGTGCCAATTTTGATTTAAAGTCAGAACTCAAATGGGAAAATATCCAGCTTTCAGCAGTTGCTTTGTTCTATTCACCCTTCACCTTCATGGACTGTCTGTTCTTCCTTGCTGTTTGTATTTTTCCCCATGCCACTGACCTTGATGACACTCTTCCCAGGCCCCACATCCCCAGAGACCTCATTCATGGAGTCCCTTGGTTACAGTTGTCCTCTCTACTCCAAGTCCTGCCATCATCCTGGAAAACTTCCCCAATCATGTGGGTGGTAAAACCATCCAGCAACCCACAGAATTTTTCTCAACTTCCTCAAATCAACCATCTTCTCCTCTACTTCACCCCAACCACCACCATGGACACAACCCAGGCACCATCATCTCCTGGGGCTCTTCCATCTAGAAATCTCGGAGCACAGCCTGAGACCCCAGCAACCTTGACCCCTACATCCCAGTGTAATACCTTCAAAGCCCCTTCTTCTCTGGCATAACCCTTCTCATAACTTGCTCTCCAAGTCTCTTGGATGTTACTTATCTACCATCTGTATTTCCAGACCCATATTTATAAAAGATATACATCTTTTTCAAAACCAGGACTTTTCTGTTTCTCCTGTAATTTCATTTTTTCTCTCTCAAATTTTCTCTGCCACACATCACAATCAAATCCTCCACTATTCATATATATGATATTCATACATGTAATATATATTTGTATGATATATATGTATGTATAATATATATGTAATAGTGGAGGATATGACTATGTGACATATCCCTCTCCCTTACTCTGCTTCCTTCTAGTTGTGTCTGCCATTTCTCTCTACCCTTCATAGCTAAACTTCTCAAAGGAATAGCCCACCTGGATTGTCCATATAATACTGTCACTGAAATAACTCTTGGAAAAGATAAATAAAATCTCCAAATGAAGGAATTATATTCATTTCTTACCTTGCAGAATTGGATAATGCCAACTTTTTTTTTCCCTAAAAGATGTTTAATAACATCTTCGGCTTCCTCCTTCCAGGGTCCTTTACGTATTGTCCTTTTGCTACTCAGTTCTTAATAACTTTTCTACAGGAATAGCAAGAATTCAAGTTCTACTATTTTTTAATTGTCTGAACTGGATAAGTATCTTAAATCACTCTCAGCCTTGGGATTTTTTTTTTTCCATTTTAAAAATGGAATCATATCTACCTGGAAAGTGTTTGTGAAGATTAAGTGAATCAGCATATGGAATGTGCTTAGAATAGCTCCAGGCATGTAGTAAGTATGCAGTAAATATTACTTGTTGCTGTTGTTGCCATTACTATGAAATTGGCCCTCTTCCCACCGCAGACCTCATGGAGGGAGGTCTCATTCCTATGACTCCCACAGATATTTCTATCTGATGACTCCTCTCAAACCCACTATGTCAAACACTAACCTTGTTTCATTTCCTCCTAAAAAGTTACTCCTCCCCTACTAGCAGGAATCTCATTGAAGACATTAGTATAATTTATTCATTTTTTCAACAAATATTCATTGAAAAGAAAATCTGAGCATCTCTGCCATGTGATAGAAGCAATAGACCCTAACCTCTCGGGTTCCCCAAATCTGCCACCTAGGAATTAGTTCTGTGTACTCTATTGGTAACTGGAGGGAAGAACCTTTTTTCCCAGTAACTAAAGGAGTTTGTGCGTGGTCATCTTTACCTTGGTTTTTGGCTCATAATCCCATTCGATCCCCACCTACTAGCATTCTGGTTGGGTTCATAAAAGTCTGAATATGCTACACTTGCTCCAAATTACTTTGAAAGTAGGCAAAGAAGCACAAAATAGAAAGAATACTTATTGAATTGGATGAATCTGAAAGTGTAGAAGTTCAACTCTTGGGAGATTATCTGCAGAAATTTCAGTTTCTTTGTAATTTCAGATGAGGGTAAAAAGACATCTTAATGTATGGCTTTCTGGTGGAACAAAGAAGAGCAAAATTCTACCAAAAACCCCCCACAAAATTCAAAGTAGCCCAATGTTCTCCTAGAACATCGGGGTTTAACGATAACACCATGAGTTCCCCACCTCCTTAGGGAACATATTTTATGTTCCAAAATGTGCTCCATGGAAAATTCCCCTGGAATTTGTAATTAGATAACTTTGGGAAATTCTGGGTTAAAGTTAAATAGAGTCCTGTTGAAGTAGGACTAATCAGAACTTAATATGTTAAGATAACGTCATGAATCTCCAAAGTAGCATAATGGAAAGCACCATTTCCAGGTATATTAGAACATAGAAACCTTTATTCAACGTACATCTCACGAGACCAATATTCCTTAGGGAAATTCTCTTCTAACCACATCTCAAGCATCTATTTACTCATGTAGATAAGCCTTTAAGAAAAATCTGTATCTTCTTCCTTTTAAGTTTTTATTACTTCATTAGTATTTTTTTCTGACAATGCACGTGCTAGTCAATTTGTTTCCTTCTTTTTTGTTGGTACTGGAGATTGAACTCAGGGACACTTGACCACTGAGCCACATCCCCAGCCCTATTTTGTGCTTTATGTAGAGATAGGGTCTTACTGAGTTGCTTAGCGCCTCACCCTTGCTGAGGCTGGCTTTGAACTCGAGATTCTCCTGTCTCAGCCTCCCTAAGTGCTGGGATTACTGGCTTGCGCTACCGTGCCGGGCTTTGTTTCTTCTTGAATACTGTAAATCCATAACCAGAGTGCTCGGAATAGAATAGAAGCATTCCCATACCCATCTCTTATCTAATGTGGTAGCCTGAGGCCATTTTTTGTTTTTAGATTACAGTAACATCCATAGAATTTAAACAGACACTAATAATAGTTAACAGGTATAGGGTGTGTGTTTATTCTTCATTAAATGATCATAGAAACACTATGAAATAGGCAGTATTATCAATCCCAATTTGTAGGTAAGTAAACTAAGAGAGGTTAAGTAACATGATGAAGATGACACAAATAGAAAGTGGCTAAGCTGTGATCTGAATCTTATTCTAAAATTTACCCTTACTCATTAGGTGGTACTGTCCTGTCATGAGAGCTAATGAAGTTTGTAGGAATATATCTAAAAGTATACAGTTGATGACACCATCCCTGTTATCGGAATCTCTGCCATACAGGTGTGGTTGGATAGTTTCAAATATCCTAGCACTGGGAATTGTCTCTGTATGAACTTTCTTCTTAAAGCTATTGCCAGGTGCAGTGGTACACGCCTATAATCCCAGTGGCTCGGGAGGCTGAGACAGGAGGATCATGAGTTCAAAGCCAGCTTCAGCAAAAGTGAGGCACTAAGCAATTCAGTGAGACCCTGTCTCTAAATAAAATACAAAATAGGACTGAGGATGTGGCTCAGGGGTTGAGTGTCTCTGAGTTCAATCCCCAGTAACCTCTCCCCCCAACAAAGCTGTCTTAAGAAAGTTAGCAATGAAAAGCTGCCATGAGTCAATAGTAACTGCCTTTTGAAAGACATCATAGACGGATGCCCATATGTTGAGCTTTTAGGACATTCTTTGTCCCTATAAACTCCCCAAGGAGTACTTGAAGTGCTACTATTAGCAATTTCTTCAGCTGGACTAAGGTATTGTATATTGTTAAAATTAAAGATTCTTGGAATATTTAGCACTTTTGTCATTATTACTTTAAGCTATCACATACTATTCTTTTTGTATATAATAGGTAATGTATAAGGGCAATAATCTCATTGAGTGCCCAGAATATACCAGAAATTATATGAGAAACTCTATGCACATTATCTCTTTCCTTCTTCCACCAACTCTGTTCAACAGGTTTTATTACCTTCTATTGACAAATGAAGAGACTGAGGTTTGAGGGAGGTTAAGTAACCTGCCAATTTTGTCACAATCTGTAAATGGAGAATGATGCATTGAGAAGGAGGTCCTTCAATTTTCCATTCTTGCACATGCTTATTAATATTAATATTTCAAAATGGATTATTTTGTCAGGTTCCTTCCAAACCAATCAATTAGCTCGGTACTTTTTAAAATAATAGATTAGGTCTTTTCACAAGCCTGTGATGGAGAAGGGTGCATGCACAGCATGCTGATGATCAGGTCTGTTCCATCACAAAGGATGAATGAAAGCCAGACGATACATAATATGAAACAGTAGTAGTGTTTCTAATATGAAACATTAGAAGCTCAGGACTAGCTTGTCACAGAGCAACATGATCTTAAAACACAGAACTATGTAGAAAAAAAGAATGTTAACAAGCACGATGCTTTTGTATAAAAATTTTAAATCATTTGCACAAAAATGCTGCATGTTTTTATGGATACAGATAAATTCAAGTATGTGCATCAATGGTTGACTATGCAAGAAAATGAAAGGAGAAGGAGTAAGAGGCAAAAGGAGAGAGAGAGGAGGAAGAGAAGAGGGAAGGAATTTGAGTGTGGTGGTGCACTTCTTTAATTCTAGCTACTTGGGAGGCTGAGGCAGGAAGCTCCCAAGCTGGAGGTTAGCCAGGGCGATTTAGGAAGACATCGTCTCAAAATTTTTATTTCTCTGGTTGTACGTGATGTAGAATCACATCATATATGCAGTCACACATGAAGCTAGGGCTATGATGTCCATCTCATTCCACCATCTTTACTGTCCCGATGCCCCTTCCCCTTTCCTCCCATTTGACTGAATTTCCTCCGTTCTTCCCCTGTTCCCTCCCCCACTGTGGATGTTGGAGGTGTATGTGCTGCAGATGTACCTTAATGGTAGAGCACTTTCTTTTTTTAAAAAAAAAAAATCTTTATCTATTTATTTATATGTGGTGCTGAGGATTGAACCCAGTGCCTTGCGCATGCAAGGCAAGCGCTCTACCACTGAGCTACAATCCCAGCCCCGGTAGAGCACTTTCTTATGTATGAAGCCCTGAGTTCAATCAATAATGTACCCTATATTGGGGAATAGGATTCATTCAACTTTCTGAGCCTGAGATCCCAAAATTTTTAAAGGAAGAAAAAAAGGAAGTACCATTGTCCAGTCAGTGCTTGAGGAACTGAAGACAAGAGCCACCCTCACAATAGTGCTGCCCTAAGGAAAAAAAGGTGGAAGAATTGATTAACAAGCTAGGAAAAGAGAGAATGAACGGCAAAATAGGGGAGCACTTAATCTAAAGTTTAAGTCTTGGCAAGATTGCAGCAAAAAGTTGAGACACTTCAAATTTAGAATTCAGTGCAGTGTTTGTATGACTCTGACGGCACAATCGAGCGCTGTGGAGCTATTAGGAAGAGCACACCTCCCAACATAGGCCTGCAGAGTCACAACATGGCATTCTGGAAAGAATCATCTTTCTGGTACCTTTTTTCAGTTTGTTTTCTGGCCATATAAACTAAAAGCCAAGAAACTGAGAACTCAGAAGAGTAAAACAGCTGTACAACCAGAATAAATATGCTGTATTATCCCAAAAACTCAGTCAAAGAGAAGCTGCAGGAAAGGTGAGGGGCTGGTTCCTGCCTATGTACAGGAAGCAGCCCAGAGGGTATTCTCAACTCCTCCAGTCACTGTAGGACACAGGCATAATGAGTGGTTTGCCAAAAGCAGAATGTGGGGAGACCCCTAGCTCATGGTACCCTCATCCCCAACCCCCAGGGTAGGGCTGAGCAAAGCAGGGTGACATGACACTTATTAAGACAAACCTTGGGGAGAGAGGCCTAGTTCAACCACATTCTCATTCAATACCCTGAACTGAGTAGTCTCATGTTTAGCATTTGGCAGGACTTAGAACTCATTGTGCCAAGCTTTCTTCTCTTTAATTGCTAAACCCATGTTTATTTGAAAGCAGAGTTAATCCATGTATTTCTGATTACCCATCAAAACTCATCAAAATGAGGCTCTGAAAGAAGCCTGTTTGATGTTCAAAAATTAATTTGAAGCCATCACTCTTATGAACAGGAAGCTGGACTTTGCCAAAAACAAACTGTTCCAAATTTTGAAAGACTTCAGTTTGGTCTGATACTTTATAAGATATTTGAACCTCTTTTCTGTAGACTTGGCCAAAACTCCATGACTGTATTTTTTTTAAAATCCACACTCCATGTGTTTCGTTATTTTGAGTGTGATGGTGAATTTTGTCATATGGGATGAAAATACTGCTAAAAATTATACCATGTAAGTAGTAGCAATAAAAACATGTTACTCATTTCATATGCCAAGCTATGGTTTCTGCATTCAAGATAGATAACTTTTCTTTTAGTAGTTTTTTACTTTTCTTGCTGAATATAATTTTTTTCATCATGGTTACAGCTATCAACTAGTCAATCAACAAATATGAATATAATAGCACTGAACTTGTGGCATATGTTAGAAATTGAAGAAAAATCTATTAACTTCAATATGTCTCTGACTTATATATGCATGCACATTACATATGTGTATTTATTTCTGGACCTCAGCAGTGGTATTTTTTAAACTATATAAAAAACTAACTATATGATCTCAGCCATTGAGACTCAATTCCTAAATTCTGATCCAGCCATTAATTTTGTAAGATATTGCTATAAAGAAATGAGACACCAGCCATACATTAAAATTGCTCTGACATATAACATCTCACAAAATTCTATAGAAAATATACAGAACGGATTCAGCACATTTATATGATAGATTTGGAAATATGAAATTTTATATAAACATCTTGCAAGGTTGACAACATCCATAAGTATAATAATAAATACATTATTGTTCTTTCCTCATTAAAAATTTACATCAAAAGCTCTAAGCACAATATTCCATTTGTTTTTTAGGGAGTATAACCTGTTTCATGGTTTAATTTAACTTAAGGAACATGAGAATAGACAGAAGATAGCACAAGTGTATTCATTTTCTTTCCTCAAAAAATAAATGTTTCTTTTAGCTCGGTCATCTGTTTCATGGCACAGAAATGAACTTCATTCTCTCTCACATCTGGATTTGTTGATCCTGAGGAAAACTGCAATTAACACTGCCACCCAAACCCCCATTTGCACAGAGACTCAGCACTCCTATTTGCCTCCTGGTGATGCCCATCACTTAATAGCTCCTGGCAAAGGGAGAGTCATGAGCTCAGAGGGGCATGAAGGTACCAACCATCTGAGCAGACACCTTCATTCAGTCTCCTTTCAATGCCTGGTGACCCTCAAGTTCCTCACAGCTCGGGTGCAGAGAGGATAATAAGCTTAAGCAGGACATTTCTTCTTGCAGCCTCATCTCTCATCCAGAAAAGGTGGCTCCCAAGTCACATCAGAACACTTACAGACATGTAAGGTAAGAATTCTAGGAGGCAAGCAAGACTAGAAAGAAGTGCCCAAGATCCAGCCATCTGAGGAAAGGAATGAAAGAGCAAGAGGTGCCAGTTCACATGTCTCTCACCAAAGCATAACTCCCCTCCAGGCTGAGACCTAAGATAGCCTTGGCCCTTTGTTCACTGTGTCTGCACCCTTCAGTCTTGTTGTTGTTGTTGTTGTTTTGCTGTTGTTCTTAGACAAATCTGATAAAGCCATTAATTTTCTTTTTTTAATAACTTTTTTGATTATCATAGTAACATGTTTCTTATAGGAAACCCTGTGCATACAGAAATATGTAAAGAAAATAAAAATAACCTAGAGATAAAAGTTGTTAATATTTTAGAGTATTTTCCTCCACCATTTCTTCCCCATGCATTTATTTGACAAAATTGGAATTATGCTCTATAAAGAGTTTGGGTCTCTGCTTTTGCATTTAAACATAATCTGAGCATAACTCCCAGACCACTAAATGGTCTTCAAACCACGATTTGGGATGACGGCATAGTCATTTTCTTTAATGGACCAGTATTGAAAGTTTTGGGGCTGGGTAGGATCACTGGCCTTTTCTAATAAGTATCAGTAGTTCTTCGATTTTGTTCTTTTTATTCCATTTTCCATTAGGAGCTTTCCTGTAGTGGGGTGGAGGAGGGAGGACTGTGCAGGAGGTTCTTGGAGTAATAAGGGAACTGGGTCTGCAGACTTCAGGAGATTAGCGCTCTGTGAGTCCCACATGTGGGACTCCACACTGCAGCCTTTGTCTCCAAAGGTAAGACACTACAAGTGCCACACCTGTCCATTCCCCTTTCCTAGCATGTTTCTGAATTTCTGCTTTCTTTTCAGGATGTTAGGGAATGACAGGCCACACTGAAGAAATGGAGCAAGAATGAATTCACTAGAAGTGCACTGCTGCAGTAGAGATAATGACAAGCATTAATTAAGCTGGTGATTACGTATGCACATCAAAAGATTTCAAAAGGGGTTTTTGACTTTTGAAATTGCACACTTAAGATGGCTTCATTGTATTGTATGTAAATGGTATCAATGAAGTTAAGAAAGAAGAACAGTAAAAAACAAGTGTTCCTGTATGGAAAATGTGGTCATAAGAAGAAGAACATCAGACATTGGTAGGTGACAAAAAGAAGACAAAGATCGGGACTGAGGTTGTGGCTCAGTGGCAGTGTGCTTGCCTCGCACGTGTGAGGCACTGGGTTCGATCCTCAGCACCACATAAAAATAAGTAAACAAAATAAAGACACTGTGTCCATGTACAACTAAAAAATATTTAAAAAAAGAAATTATTTAAAAAAAAAGACAAAGATCATATTGGTCAGATTAAACCCAATGTATGTATGCATAACTGGTAAAACTATATTTTTTAAAAATACAGAAGTAAGCCAATCTCAGAAAACCAAATGCCGAATGTACTCATTGATAAGTGGATGCTGATCCATAATGTGGGAAAGGTCATGGGAACAATGGTGGATCTCCGTTCACAGGGGTGTAAGGGGGGAGGGGGACACCCCTTGGGGACAGCAAGGGTGATGGAATATGATGGTCATAATAACCCTAACATTATGTATGACTGCATATATGATGTGATTCTATACAACTTACAACCAGAGAATTGATATGTTATCCTCTATCTATGTACAATGAGTCAATTTACACTGTCAACATGTAAGCCTAAATAAAACAAGAATAAAAATTAAAAAAAAAAAAGAAAAGAAAAGAAAAAATAATATAACCTTGAGGTTAGAGGCTACTTTATGGAAAGTTGAAGCTTATAAAAAGGGAGAACTCCACAAAGGGTTTCGTATGTTGTAAATTTTTGATTTCTTCGTCTGGGCAGCTACATTCTGTGGTTAATCTGTGAATATGTTCATGCACTTTCCTGTATGGTGCACTCATAAGTAAGAAAAAAATCCAATAAAAAATCCAATCAAATTGCCAGAGATACTCGCAAGAGCTTATGTTTGAACTGGAGGAGAATAATTGTTCAGCCAGGAAATATTCGGATGAGAATCAGTCTCCTGTTTAAAGGGCAAAAGATGAAAAGAGAACTCAAAGTTGGAAATTGGTACTGAGAAGGACAAAAAGATGCTCCTAATTTGCCGTCACCACCCTTAAGTACAAAGTTCTTAAGGGTAGATAAATTAAACTCCTAGCAAAGAGGTCTTCAAGATGCAGAAAAGAAAAGAGAAAGAAACAAGACGATGAAGTAAGGACTAGTGATTGTGTATGATGTGTGTGTGTGCGTGCGCTCCTGCATGTATATGAATATATTTTAAAAAAAAAACGGTTGCTATCAACATTGCTCAATGCAATTCTTTAATTGCAGAGGGCTGGAAAACACACACACACACACACACACACACACATATGTTGCAATTCTACTAAATTACTCTTTAATATTCTGCAAGTGATTTGATTTTGAAAATAAAAAAGCAGTATGGTACAGTAGTTAAGTTTTTGCCTTCATAGCCAGACGACTGAGATCACATCTCACTTTACACTTAAGAATGGCTTGACTCTGGGCAAGATTCTTAATCCATGTGCCTCAGTTTTCCCACTGTAAAGTAGGAATTAGAGTCCCTATCTAGCAGAATTGTCATAAGGAATAAATGAAATAAGTCATGTTTTCACTTAGTACAATGTTCATAGATATTGACTATTATTATTCTTATTACGAGTAACTTTTATGAGTCTTAGCTCTAAAATAAGGGCAGTTGACTAAACAAAATCTAGAGTCCCTTTCTATTCAAAAATAATGGGATTCCATTTCCATGACTGTAACTGATGTGTTAAATTTCCTTGGGTTGTCAAAGAGCCAAGAGTAATCAGTTAAAATTGCATCCAAGTGCAAGCAGTTCAAGAAATATGAGGTGAAATCACTTCCATTACTATGAGGATGCCATGGGATGCCATATTCATCAAGAAAGACCAGAGATGGTAAAAGTTGACCTCCTTCCTCTGCTGACACTTCCAACAAACCAACCAAACTAGTCTTTCAAAATAATCCCTGAGATAACTGAATGCTTGATGTTGCCTTCCTCAAGCAGTATACCAAATAATTCTTTACAGATGCATTATTCAAGAAAAATATGTATATACATTTTTAATAAACTTCAGTGTAATTAAAAGTGATGTCTTGAATATTGACTTGCTTATATTTGCTGATGACTGACCTTCACCCTGAGATTTTGGGAATGCCCATGTGACTGACTACCATCCCTCAGGTGCTGCAATCAGTGCCACAGCACTCTTTAAGGGTGAGTCAAAAACCAAAATGAAAATGTTTTTTTCTGTTTCTCAGAAATACTACTGAATATTTTTGTGATAGTTAGGTATATCTGATGTCTTATATTCAAACAGCTTGTTCAAGCAGACTTCCATCCATCTTTAAGTGTAGTACAGGAGAAAAGGCTTTGTATATTTACCTTTAGTCACCGTGAGGTCACCAATCTCCAGTCCACCCCTCTCCCAGCCGGTCACATTCAGAACACTTCCTTTCATATGCTTATATCCACAACTCCTTTACATCTCAAACAGGATCTGTGAAGATCATTAACTGAATTTTTGGTTTGTGCCCAATAGACCACTTGTAATTCAGAGTTATTTTTAAAAGTTTACCATGCATATCTGAATTACTGAAGGTCAGAAAAAGAGAATGTGTTTAGTTTTATGAATACAGTTTATATTCTTTTTGTCACCCTCATAGTAAAAGAGAAAGAGTAATAAAGATATGACAAGAAATACAGTTAATAATAATTAAATTATTACATCAAATATAAAACTGTTTCATGGGTATTTATGTTTCTTTATATTTTTAAGAAACTATTATAAAATTTCTTCAATGATACAAACCAAGTTTTTTTTAAGTATACATAAATTGTTTAAATGAAGATCATTTCTACTAACTTACTGTTCTTCAGGTAATTTTATGTTAAATCTTGACCATTATCCCAAACAAAATAATGTAATTTCATAAATTGAAAGTCTCGTAAAATGGAATATATTTTATGAAAACAATTACTTCAACGAAAGGATTTGTAGAGGGCAATCCAGGGAGGCAAAATCGATACTTTATAGGTGTTGGATGAATATCTTGAAGATTACAGGCAAGTGGTTGTCAATTCTTCACACAGTTTCAAAAGATTTGTGTTATTAAAATCTAATAAGATGGATGGGACATTTCTGACAAAGGATAGTGGACAGAGAGGGAAGAGAGCCCTGAAATAAAATCACCATGAGAGGGGGATAAAAGCTGGCCAGGTACCCAGTAAGGGGACAAAGAAGGCTGGAAATTCCAGATTTATGAAGTCCCACACCCTAAAACATACTCCAGCACCCAAGAGGAAGCCAGTTTGTATGTTGAGAACATTTATGTAATTAAATAAAGAGTTACTTTACTGCCCTGGATAGTATCTTGTCTTCAACCACTGCTGCCAAGAAAGGATTCAACACCAGCCTCAGGGGCAGCCATTGCAACAGAAAGCTCAGTCCCAGGGTCAACACTGGGGCATAGCAGGAAGCAGTGGCTCTCCTCAGTGTTAAAATCAATTCAAACTGGCAGTGGTGTCAGAGACCTGTAATTCCAGCTACTTGGGAGGTTGAGTCAGGAGGAGCATAAGTTCAAGGCCAGCCTGTGCAAATTAGCAAGACAGTTTTAAAAAATAAAAAGGGCCGAGGCTGCAGCACAATGACAGAGCCCTTGCCTAGCATTGGAAGGCCCTGGATTCAATCGCCAGTACAAGGGGAAAAGAAAACAAAAAACAAAGGAGTGGGTGTGGTTCTTGTGGGGAAAGAACAGCTCCAGGACAATCCAGGTTTGACATGAGAACTACTGGAGCAGCAATTCCAAAGCAATTACCTTGAGTGACAATTGTGGAGTATCCCAGCCTCACAGATTTGCTGACCTAGCTGAGGCTGGTTTCAGCACCAAGCAGACTGACCCTTCAGAGGACCTGAGTTAACATCGGAGAGATTCTCTGACAAACCAGGGGCAGGATGTGGGAAACAGAGACAGAATTCCTAATGAAGGAAACCTCTGCAAAGACTATTCACATCCCAATGCAAATGGGACCACAGTGTTACCCAATATTCAAGGAGAGTTTAAGTAAAAAAAAAACCCTTATTTATGAATTTATAATATTTTTGGCAGTCATATTGTGAATTTATAATATTTTGAGAGTCATATTGATTGGGACAGTTTTCCTGAAATTGATTTTTT
This sequence comes from Geosciurus inauris, assembly GCA_004024805.1. Classification (NCBI taxonomy): domain Eukaryota; kingdom Metazoa; phylum Chordata; class Mammalia; order Rodentia; family Sciuridae; genus Geosciurus; species Geosciurus inauris. The sequence goes on from PVHX01003345.1 coordinate 61,756, forward strand.
TTAACTTCCTACATTCAAGCCAATATAAGTAGTTCACAAATTCTAAGTTTGAAATATGAATACTTATTCTCATTTGAAGTGAAAATTTAATCACAAAATCCTACAGATTAAAACATGATCAATTAGCAAAGATCACATAAAGTTTAAGTTTATTTCATACTGGAGAATAGACCTTTTTAGTGCAAAAAAACCCCAAAAATTGTAAGATCAGTGAATGTGTATCAAACATAATTTTTTCATAAGCTGCACCATAAAATAATGTGAAAGGGGATTGTAGGTGAATTTTATCAGCCACTTTTATGATTCATTACTATGTGTTCTAGTACCAATAAGGTCTCTATAAAAATCATATTCCATTTTGTATTTGACTTTTTACAAGAATGAATGTAGCTACATATTAGAAGTTCATTTTAATCTACATTTCACTTGTATCTTTAAGTGGGATTTCTGATTTCAAAACTCCAAAGGTACTTTCTCCAAAATGAAGACTATCTTCCTCTTTAGTTTATGAGTTCATTTCTCCCTAACTTTGTTTTCTGTTATCAAATATAATGTTCTACCTTCACATTCTTTTATAAAGCTGGGGATTGTCCATGTATTATTGTCAAGCACATATATTTTACACCAAATCCCAGGCAGCAATGATTGATGGCTTGGTATTGAACATTGTATGTGGCAAGTGAGCCCACAATGAGTTCGTGTACTGGATTTAAAGATGGAAAGTAGGGAAGAAGGGCTTATTCAGTTCCAGTCCATCAAGTTCATAATAAGCAATTAAATATCTGTAATTAAATCTCCATTTACTCAGCAGACCAGAACAGCACGTTCAAATCCAGTCTTAAGGGTAAGTAATAAGCTTTATGAAAACTACATTCATTAATTCTGATAATAAAGAATGTAACAAAAACAATAAAAAATAAATGTGTGCTTAAGAGATCTGGTGGCATTTAAGGTCTAGACAGGCTTAACTGTACTCCAAAATTAATACGCACCTGCAGAAATAAAATAAACAATACTAAAAATTAATATGCATTTATTTCAGTACTGGATAATCATAGCAATTAATGTGGGCAAGAAAGAGGTTTAAGAATGAAACACCTGTGGGTATTAAAAATGGTAATATGCCCCTTTAAAATATTTCTGTTGCTAAGAACAATATTCAAGACATGTGGAAGAGGGAGATTTATAATATCATAAAAGTTTGATTGCTGGACTCTAGTAGCATTCTTGAGTCTCAATAATACCCTTATTCTGTAAGAAATAAAATGGATTATATAACTTTCCATCAAAAATAATAAACATGAAATAAAAAGTTTCTAATGTGAGTGAGTGCTGCTGATAAATGATTGTAAGAGTTAACTGTATTAATTTTTATTGGGAGCTTTATGTTTTCAAAAATCTGAATTAAAAACACAGGGTCCAGAAGAAGCAAAAATATGACTCTTGCTTTTCAGAAGCCTGCACTGAATCTAGAGACTAAAGGTGAACAAGAAATTAGTAGAAGACAATTTTGAAGATGTACGTACACACCCATTCACAAGAGACTTTCCACCATTATTTCACCAACCCCACGATAATTTTTTGATGTGGGAAGAGTGAAGAGCCATTATTTTTATCTGCATTTTTGAGGTGACAAAACAGGCAATGTTGGCTTTTAGGTTTGAAAAACCCCAGTTGTGCTATAAAATAATATAATTAAAGAATTAAGTATTTAATAGGGTCAGGTATTAAAATAAGAAATCATATGCCACATCTTAGTTGTAGTTTACAACAAACATGTAATACAGGTATAATTATATTCCCATTTTTAAAAAGATGAAAATAAAATTTTTCAATAACTTTCCTCATGATACAGCCAGTAGATGATAGAGCCAGGATAGAGGATTTGACAGTGGATCTGACACAGAGCCCTTGACTTTAACCATTACAGTAGCTCATCCTCTTCCATTTACCTAGTTCTTGGAGTTTGGCAGGTTACTCAACTTCCTGAGCTTCAGTTTCCCCATAGACAACATGCAGGCAATACTCCCTGTCTCTGAAAATGTTGTGTGAGTTAAATTACATGACTTTTGTCAGACTCGTGCCCTGTTGAAAACTCCATTAATGGTGGTCTCTCCCTCTTTCTCTTAGGATGAATTGCCAAAGGCAATGCAGCTAGCCCCTGGCGGATTGGGGCCAAGACCCCTGCCCTCTGCTTCTATGCTTTTGGGTTGCTCCAAGTCTCCTTTCACAATATGCTGGTGCTATGCAACATCTCAGTAAGCATTTTCCTCTCTTCACAAGCATGTATTGCAGTTTCATTACTCCTATGTCCAAAGTTCATGCTATATAATAGATATGAGCAAGTACCTGGTGTTCCTCAGTATTCCCAAGACACTCATTTGAAAGGCTAGCTTCTCTGTGAGCCATGGAACAACCACTGACGATTTCATTTAAAAATAAATAAATAGATAGACAAATAAATAAATAATAAATAAAATAGGATATCAGTGAAACATACTGAATTAAATACACCAATGTAGTCTGCAAATAATGAAAGTCCTGAGGATTAGTTATATACTCAGATTTGAACACCATACTAGAAGTACATCATTAACCCATAAGCAACCGGCTGACAGTGTTATTTCTTAAGAAGCAAGAAACTTCAATTGACTTGACTTATTCATTGGGGTCTCTTCTTCTTTGGATATTCCTTACTATGCTTTCACAAGCTTTTTGCATTTTCTCTTATCTGAAACAAATTGTTTAAGAAAATGTAATTTATATGCTAAGGCTGTATAAGAGCACAAAGACAGTCAAGTTCTCCATCAGATATTAACTTCCTAGCCAGGCCCAGTGGCTGACAGACATTAAGAGGCAGTGAGTTATGTTTTGAAATCTGTGAGATGAATCTTGATGTTTGAAAAACAGATAATGTAGCATCTTAATAATTACTGGTAAGAACAATCACTTGTAATTATAATAATCACTGGCAAATAATGTTAATAACAATAATATTGCATGCTGACAATTCTTCCAGCTCCAGCAAAACTACAAACCATCCTCCTTGGCTGAGGAACAATAGAATCCAAGAGGTAAGGACTCACAGTGGATCTGTGAATTATTCATGAGATCATACATGTCATTCGCATCTGTACGTTTAAAAAAAAATTCACTAGAATGTAACAGCACATTAGTAATGCAGATTACAGAAGTGCAGACTTAATTCTGGCTTAGTGATGATTTTCATAATTCAGTCCAAAAAGCATCCTCACTAGCAATGAAGTGCTTGTTTTTTATTCTTTAAAGTTACTAAGATTTGTTTTCCTTGGCCAGGTCAACAATCAGGTCATCTTTATTTTGCTTATGAGTGCTTATTTACTCATTTTTAGCAGCTTCTAATGCATTTCAGCAACATTGATTTAATCACTCTCATAATTTCTCGCAGATGTAGAATGAGGTTGCATCATTTGTGCATTTAAAGTATGTGAATTTAATAACATACACAAACATGGAAAAATCATGTTTAAACATATACTGCAAAAATACACGAAAGAAATAGGAAACAATAAGGCAAATACTGTTAAAATGTTACATTGAGAAATTTTGTCCCATACCTGCAATATTTTATTGTCTAAAACTGTGTAAAAATTAAAAATTAAAAGGAAAAAATTGCCTTGCAAGTCAGGCTATCATTCTACTAAATGAGTATAGGGCATGGAGTGAGAGAAGATAGGACATGAAATCTTCAGTCAGCCACAGTAAACATGTTCCTCATTAATGCTGAGTGTGAATCTAGTGTTTTAAAATATATATTTTTGGTATAATAGTGTTTCAAAAATGTTGCATATGCATTTTTATTATATACTATATATTATACATTTATATATACAAATCGTTGAATTGGGTCTGTAAACCCTGTACACTATAGTTCCAGGATCGTTTAAGGATTTCAAGGGTGATTTTGGCTGTATGTGATTTTTGCCTTACATGTAAACTCAGGTTATATCCTTAAGTAAGATGTGACTCAACTGAATTCTCATAGGACAAAGGAAAGCTACATAAATTAGTGCCTTAACATTTTGTTTTCTTACTTTTCTCCTTTGCCTAATGTTTGCCTCCTGAATATCACCTCTGCCATCACTAGAAGGTTCTACCCTTAAAGGGTCCTTTATGTCCCTGGTCACCAAATGAAAGCATCAGATAAACATAATGTGTGCTGTATGTTCCCAGAATATTTTCATCTGGGGAGAGGTAATGTCTGGGGAAGTAACAAATAAAAGGAAATCTTTGAGCAGAGGATGTTCCTGTAGCTCTGTGATTATTAATTATACAGAGACATTTATTCCATTTCCTTCTTGCTCATTTCAACCTCTGGCATCACAGAGTTCAAGTTACTTTTACCCTCATATGCCAAGTACTAGAGGTACACTATGCACATTATGACACAGAACAGATGTGGCCAAGGAAACTTTTACATTGTATACAGAGTATACATCTTTGGGGGCTTTAGTTGTTGTAAATATTATTGTTTAGACTTTGAAACAAATGTGACATGTAATCAAAAGAGCCTAAGACTAAGACTTGGAAGAAATAATACAAATTCCACATTACTCAAGTTACAAAATCTCTCTGCACTTCATTTTCATAAAAGGAATGAAGCTCACCCCATGTCTTAATAATTACTCCTGATCACACCAACACTTTGTGATAATATTAATAACAACATACCCTTGCTAGGTCACAGGTTTGCAGTTGAAGACCAAAAAAGATAATGTTTATGAAAGTGCTTTATCATCTCTAAAGTGTGAGGTAAATATGAAGCGAGAGACTAGCTGTGATGGCTAATTTTGTGTCAACTTGACCTGGCCATGAAACATTAAACATTATTCTGGTTGTGTCTATGAGGGTGTTTCTGGATGAAATTAGAATTCGGGATCTGTAGAGCAAGTAAAGCAGATGCCTTCACCAATATGGATCAGCTTCATTCAGTCTGTTGAAGAACTGAACAGAACCAAAGACTGAATAAGGAAATATTTGGAGCACACCCATTCTCCTTGCACCTCCCCTGTCTGGTTTCAGACTCTGACTCAGTCTGGAGCTTATCCCATCAGCTCTCCTGGTCCTCAGGCTTTCAAACTTGGACTTGGAATTACACCACTGTGAACTACAGATGTCAAGATTTCTCAGCTTCCATAATCACATATGCCAAATTTTTATAATAAATCTCTTTAAACATATACTATTCATCTGTTTCTCTGGAGAATCTTGACTAGTACACTAGCTATAAAAATGTGAATTATCTATATCTGTTAGTTGGGTGATGTATAAGCATGACTAGTGGGCAGTTGTGGCAATCAACAAATTTCATGACAATGTCTATGCCCAATGATCTGTCTGAAAAGTTTATACCACTCTCTATCACATCCTAAAGCTATGAAAAGGGTTGAGGACTCTGAAGTTGGATAGAACTCCCCTGTCAGAAGAGTGCTGAGCAGGTTTCTAGATAGTCCACTTTCACTCAGCTTGTCTTTTTTTTTCCCCCAGAGAAACAGGTAAGAGTTTTTTAGAAGGTATGGGAAAGTGGGGAAAGGTTAGATAGTTAGATCTCCTCTCAGAGAGGAGCAGGACTGTGTGCCTCCACCCTGCTTTCCTGTTTGTTTATTCATTCATTCATTCATTCTACTTAGGTATACTTGTTTTCTTGATCCCTAGACTACTACACAGTCACTTGGAAGGGAAAGAAATGATATTTTATAATTTAAAACATGATAAATTACCTGGCACTGAATTAGGTATAACTTGGAATTATAAATTCAATTTACCTCACTTTGACAATGTCTCATGAATTTTGTTTCTTTTAAAAAGGTTTCTGTATGTCCTTCATCATTACCATGCCCTTGTAGTAATACTTGTTTTTCAATAATATATCTATAATAACCATATGCCATTCACTATTTTTACAGGCTCTTGCTGATTTTGTTCTCCTTAAATCTTAATTAAATTAAGTATTTAAGACACTATGTGCCTGGAGGACAAATAAGGACATGTCACCTGGGGCACAGTCCCCACCAGTGATAATGAAACGATGTCACAATTGTATTCACTTGTAGGATTCTATTTCTATAATGCTTCATGTCACATACAATGCATTAAATTCTCACTTGAGAGGAAAAAAGGTCTAGATTAGTCTGCCCTCTAGCGTAGCTTACTTGTTCCTTAAGTCTGGAGAAAGTGTCCTAGAAGCTGATTGGGTGATTCTGTCAGGATGGCAAGCTGCCATCTTTGCCAGCACCACCTTTCACAGCTCCCTCCTCCTTGGGAGAGGACAGACAGGCTTTTCTAGCATTAGGTCATATTTCTAACCCAGTGTGGAGAAGAAATACATAGAAGCCACACCCTCCTGAAAATATAACTGTATGAAGATGATGCTATATGTATATCCTTGACCATTGTTTCACCATTTGCTTCCCTTTGAGAAGAATAGGGATGAAAATCAAAAGAATGGATTTCTGAGATCAAAAATGAGAGCTTTACAATGGATTTCTGAAATGGAGTCTGGGAGCTGTTATTCACATGGCTTGATCTCTTTGGAAAAGCTGGGCCTGTCCACATAACAAGGCCCCCTCCTCCTCCTGAAAGTGAGCGTTGTGTGGCATGGAGCATGTGCTGGACTCCAGGGGCTGTGTGAGCAGGGAAGAAGCATCTTTAAGGTCCTGTTTTATATCTTCACTCAAATTCTGCTTTAGAGTTAGAAACCAAAGTGCCTTGGGGATAGTTTCTTGAAAAATCTGTAGTTTATACTCGACTACATGAATAGTCCCTTGTTTTGTTTTGTTTTGTTTTTTCACAAGAAAGTCTACTTCTCACAAGTGGTGTACTTGAGTATGCCTGAAAGTGCTCCTGTTACAGACCTATTCCAAATTTATTTCAAACAAATAAATATAACGTTAAATTACCTTCTAGATTTTCTTCAGGGTCCTATGTAGACGTTTACCTGGAAAATTCAAGTTTCTTGGTTGATCATAATCTGTCCTGTATTTCCCTGTTCTTTCCATCTCCTTCATTCAGATTCCAAAGCAATTTGGCAAAGGAGTGATAGTCTTGTTTCTAGGCACCCTCAACCACTGCTGATTTTAGTAAATAGCAGGCACTAACCTTCACAAATAAAAAGAAATAAAGCAAATACCTTTTTTTAAACCATAGATTATATGTAAATTACGTGCATCTCTCCCTGTCTCTCTCTCTCTCTCTCTCTGTACACACATTGTAAGTCTGTAAAACATAAGAATATCCTCTTATTTCTATTCCTGTTGTCAAAGCCCACAGTTCACTTGGGCTCGGCAGGATGATCCAAGGGCACAGTAGTCCTGAGAGAACACTGTCATAGGTTACCTGACTGATGGTTGGCAGAATGCCTTCCTTAAACCATCCAGCTGGGTTCCTTCATGGTTGAAGTGTAAATACAACTTTGATCTATTTTCTAATTGTTCTTCCATGATAGTACTATGACTAAAGTAGGACCGAAGAGACTGGACACCCAAGGAATTTTCAGGAAGTAGGTTTATGGACGGCAGAGTTCAGAGATGGCTCTTGCCTAAGAATTCTTCCTCTGAACAAAGATTTTGGAAATTTTTTGAACTTTATACCCAGTGGGAGGGTGGAGTTCACATGACAAGTGTTCTCCATTCCATCCCCTAGACCAGACATAGGTTTCATAAGTTTTTACCAAGAAAGTAGGTAATATCTTTGTGCACAACAAGCTTATAGACTAATTCTATCACACCTTTTGTGTGCAAACCTGGAATTTACAAGAAAGAAGAAGCTACCAACCACAATAACCTCTGCAGACATCCTGCTGATCTGACAAGAGGAGAAGCTTAATTATAGCAAGGGTCTTTTGGGTGGGGGGCTCTCTGGTCTGCTTCATGACCATACATGTACACAAGCTTTCAGGCTCCAACAGTACTTATATTAAAAAAGAGAGGCAATATAAAGTAATAGACTTAGATTCTAACTGTGGTCCTGTTGCCAACCAGGCTGTCAACTTGATCATGTTATTTTACAATTCTGGAGACTTCTTTTCCTCATCTGTGGTAGGTGTGGGCTGGACTGAGATTCCATCAGAGGAATCTGAATTTTTATCTCTGAACTGCCTATTCTAACCATATCTGTGCCTTTATGGGCGCATCTGTGTTTGAGTGTATTTTCCATACAAAAATATAACAGATCTAAATTTGCCAATCCAGGGACAGTGTTACCCAAATACCATGTTCTCACTGACTGTGGTTCCCAGTCTAACCCACACCCTTGGCATGTTTGTCATTTGCTATATTGATTTTCCAGCTTGTTTTCTTTGCTCAAGTCTCTGAAAGACATTAGGAGCTTAATTATTGTCATAAAGAGAAAATAAAAGATTGCAAACTTTCTGATTAGTGTTTTGCATATTATTTTCATAAAATTGCAAAGAGTACACACAGCTCACTTGTTCTCTATCAGCATTTCCCTTTGCTCCTTTAGTTTGCTGACAGGTGATTTTTGAGTCCTTTTTGGAAATCTGAAACCTGTTAGAGATTGCAGATGCCAAGATCTGCATGACTGCTATAGTTTTGGCAGAGTCTTTTCTTTTAAGACAACAAAGCAAATAAGTAGAACTCTGCTTTTCTTTTTCTCTGGTCTTTTCCAAAAGAAAAAATAATGTCTTTATGGATGCAGGACATTTAATAAGATTTTTAGCCTTCTTGGTTTAGACCTGTTTGTCCTTAGCTTTTATTCAATATAGAATTTTGGCTTTTTGTCTTAAAAACTACAAGTCTATTCCTGTTATAAGCTTCCACTAACTGCATAGTTTTGTAATCTCTTTAATGTCTGTGATTCTCTTTAATAAAACTCATAATCTAAGTGCCCCATGTTGGCAGCAATAAAAATATGTCCCTGCCAATATGAACAACTATTTGACTCATTTGAACCCTAACCATGGCCAAATCACTACATCTTCATGTCATTTAAGTCAACTTCTAAAGAGGCAAAGCAAAAACAAAACACAACAAAAAAACTGACCAAAAATGTACATCTAAATCAGCATAGGATTGAAAAGAGACATCAGACTTAAGTGTATGCAGGGAAATGTATGCTTCGAGGCCTTCAAGACTGGGTATAATTTTAATGAAGAGAAATGAGAGAGACAGAAGTAGGGTAGCAATATGAGAACCAAATGTGAGGAGATAAGAAAGGGATAAACACATTGAAGAACAGCCAGGATTTCAGTTTTGTTATAGACTTAGTGTGTGGCAACACCACATGCTGAGAGATGAAGTGGGAAAGGTGGCTTGTAGTCAGATTGAATAGCATGAAAAAGGAGGTCTGTACATTGTTGGTGAACAATGGAGAGAGTCCATGAAAGTTTAAAATAAAGGAGTAATTCCAAAACATGCAGAGAAATGAGGCAGATGTGTTCAAGGAAGAGGATGGGAGCAAAAAGCACAACAGACCTGGTTAGAAGAATTATTGCAATGGCCTAAGGGAGGGGGATAAGACGATGAGAATGAAAATAAAAGAACAGAAATATGGGGCTGTGGCTACTCTTGGGTGAGAGGAACCATTGGAATTTTTTTTTGCAGGACCCTCTTCCATATGAACAACTTGATTTACAAAGAAACAAAAAATTCATAGATTCATGAAATATAGCTATTGACTGAAAATTTAGGACAATGGATGGAGAAGTAGTATATATAAATTTGTTTATTGTCTACTCAGTGTATGTGAGGACTTTTTGTAGTGTCTAGGAACCACCTCTTGTTTATTGTCACATGCACTGTCTAATTTCTTATTTCCTACCACAAGAAAAGGTAATGATGATGTTAACACAGTGCCATGACTCTTCAGAATCTATTTGTGTTGAAACAATAGGCCATTTTTGCACTGGTTTCCTTATACCATTTGTTTAACGCTGCTACATCATTATAAGATGTGGAGTCATCCACTGTGTTTTCCAAGAACAGCAAAGTCCAATGACTCTCAAATATTGTTACAATCCTTTACTGATGGTGCAAGTCTCAGTTTATTGGGAAGATGAACAAGAATTTGTGTTCTGGTCATTTTCAGTTTACCATTTGGAATTTTATAGTGTAAGCATAGAACAATTTATCTTCCCACCTTATCTTCTCTTGAAGATAATTCATAGTCATTATATTCCTAGCATGGGACCTATTTTAACTGTTTTTAATGTCAGTCATAGCCAGAAAGACAGGTAAGGGGCCCAGGCAGAGAAAAAGTTGTCTCTTTCATGCCGCAAATTTATGTCCCTCATCTCTTCTGGCTTAAGACTGACTCAGGATAACACAACATCTGCACATTGATCCAAAACAAGAGAAGATACCCTTGATATGGGCCTGTTTGCATTGTGAAACAAGCCCTTAGATATATTAGGTGTGGCCACCCCAGATCTCTGACACAGGGCACCAAGGTCAATGTAGTGACCATTCTGGATTCCAGCAGTGGAAGGACACATGGGGAAAAGACTACCAGCCACCATTCCTACTGTAGCACCAATAATCAGAACATGGGTGGGTAAAATCCAATACATGGCTCACATACATGACTGCAATGGACTAGAGTCCAGAATTCATCCTCCCATGAATGAATTCCTCCCAGAATTCCTCCTCCCATGGGTGGGAGTAACTCCAAATCAGTTCGACAGCACCGTTGCTGTAGCCCAGTCTTGTACAATCCCATGAAAGCAATATGCTGACCAGCAGAAATATGGTATCTTTTCTAAGCAATCTCATAGGCACCAGTCCAGAAGTTCCTTACAGCCTGTGCTGACCTATGCAAATGATGAGAGTCAGAGATTTTCCTGAAGGGACAAACAGAATAGCTACTACGTGGATTTGGGGACACTCCCAGGAATATCATTTATGGTCCAAGCCAGCTCCAAGAAACCAGAAGGAAACTTAGAAAAGATTAAGGAAGGCATTCCAAAATATGGGAGCCCTGAGCTATGGGACTCAGGATAAGAATCCCACTTTCCTTGGTCTAAGGGCAGTACATTGAGGGACTTGCAGAATGACAATAGGAACTGAAGCATGAACACACAGTGGAGAGAGGCATAGAATGTGGCATTGAAGTTCTGAGCCTGGGGACTAAAATATTTAGTGGCATTTGTCAATAGCTTCAGTTTCCCTCTTTACAGTGTGTTAGGCTTCTACCTCTGAGACTTTTCAACAAAATGAAAGAGAACAAATATGACTGGTAAATTACTTACTTCTCTGTCTCAATTTTTACCTGCAAAATGGGAATAATATGGCTTTTCATATTTATTAAGAGTGTCTAGTTAATATTTGTAAGTGACTTGGAACAGTGCCTGGCACAGAGTGCTATTTAAGTGATTGTTAAATATATGATGTCTTACTTTTCCAGAACCCTCCTTCACACATAAACCACCTAAACCAGGGACCTACGGAATTGCAATGATTACCAAAACATTAGAGCCTCAACATACAACTACCCTATCCTTCTAGGAGTTCTTTCTTCCCTTGGGAAAGGGTAAAGGGGAATGGAATTTTACCCTGCCTGAAATACCAGTCCTCATGTAAATTTGTATGTCCTCCAACTAATTTTTTATCTGAGAACCAAGCTTAAACACACATTACCACTTAGTTTCAAAGACCCTCTACCATAACAACCCAAATCTAGAGATTTGATACATGGTTTGTGTCTGTAATGGGAGGTAGTGAGCTAAAATATTTTTTCTTCCTCTACTATAACATCAGCTCCTTCTTGCCATACAGAGTAGCACACATATGTAGATATCTGCCTGCCCTTGTTAGACTGTAAGTTCCTTGTGGTCTGGGGCTGTGCCGAAATTCATCTTTCTATCCCTCAGCAGAGGGTAGCACAGTGTTTACACACAGCACATACTCATTAGCTCTGTGCTGAGCAAATCTGATTCAGGAAAAGCACGCAAATGACATGTGTGTACAAACACTTTCAAGTAGATGCAAACAGGTTTCCTTATAAAAGCCAGAACTGGTCTATGTGAGGGTATCTGGCCAGGTGCTTCGTCTGTGACAAAGTCTGAATCACCTGTTTTGTCTGAAGATTAAACTTTTAACCTCAGCCCCACATTTCAGCATAGCACAGCCATGTAAATGAAGCCATGTGGTCCAGTGTCCCTAACAAATAGCAGTCTCCTTTCTTCTGCGGCTTTAAAGCCTTGAAGTTTCACAGGACTGCAGCCTGTTAGAATTATTTGAAGTATGTTTCCAAACTCTTCCCTCTGCCTTCTTTGAAAATAAGTCATATCCAGCTGCACTTCCTGCCACGTTGTGGTATAGTTAAAACACATTTAGCTTTGTTTTCTATTAATATAGAAAACCTGAGTTTTGAATCCTCCACAAGCATCTATAATAACAGAGAGATTTAAAACAGAAAAGACTTCAGAGATCAGCTGGTAGGAATTCCTTATTTTTTCCTAATGAAGATCCATAAAGACAAACACAAGATAACTCATAATCATCCATACATTTCAACAAATTACATTTCAAGGACAGTGAGATGGCAAGGAAAATCAAATTTTAGTTCAGAGAGATGTGGAATTTTTCATCTGGGGGTGAAAGTGTTTTGTGTTTCATTCCATTTCATTCCTCTGTGTGTGTGTGTGTATGTGTGTGTTCACTGCCATCCCATTCTGTCCTGATTTTTCTCCAATGTTTCAGCCTATTTTTTCTGAACTTGTCTCCTCTTTCTCTCCTGATTTCCTGTAAATATCGATATTCCTTTTCTCCTCGCTCTACCTCCCTCTCCAGGTGAACCCATCTAACCCCTGACCTCACCAAGCACTAGTTTTTGATGGCTTCTAATTATTTTCAACCCTAGAACTACTTTCTGAGTCACAGACTCTTCTGTGTTGAAGAATACATCTACCTGAGTATTGTCCAGAACGGTTCTATTCAGGGTACAGTGAAATTTCTTCCACACATGGCATTAAGGATTCCCATAACTTCACCTGGCCCTTCTCTAGGCTTATGTTTTACCTCCCTCCCCTCACTTCTACCCAAGCTTTCATACCAACTTGCTTGTATTTCCTCAAACATGAGGTATCCTGTGTCCCCCATTCCTTTGTATTTGGTGCACCTTCTGCCGGGAACCTCCTCTCCCTCCCTTGCTGGTTAACTCCCAGTTCATTTTCCATGCATGGCTCAAAGGTCATCATCTCCATGATGGCTTTTTGTCTCCCTTATCTGTGCTGGTACTGCTTTTCCTTCTCATATGCTACCTCTGATCACTTGATTAAGGAGGGCAGCTGTCTCCACTGTAGAATTACTATTATCCCCTTATAATTAAGAACTACGAGCAGGAAGACACTTTGAGACACTCTATCCTGACTGTATTTAAAAAAAATGCTGGTGAGGATGTGGAGACAAAGATAACTTTATACACTATGGGTGGGAATGTAAATAAGTATAGAGATTTTTCAAAGCACTAAAAAGAATTATTATATGATCCAGCTACCCTATTCCTCAACAAGCGTCTATAATATCCTCCTAAGGAAATGAAAGCTGCATACAAAAGAGACACTTGCATAACCATGTTTATTATAGCATTATTCACAATAGCTGAGATGTGAAATCAGACTGTGCCCATCATCAGATGAATAGATAAAGAAATTATGGTATATACTCAAAATGGAAAATTATTTAGCCATAAAAAAATGAAATTATGGGCTGGGGTTATGGCTCAGCGGTTGAGCGCTTGCCTGGCATACGTGAGGCACTGGGTTCAATCCTCATCACCACATAAAAGTAAATAAATAAAGATTGTGTTCATCTACAACTAAAACAAAAGTATTTAAAAAAATGAAATTATGTCATTTGCAGAAAAAATGGATGGAACTAGAGATCATAATGTTATGAAATAATCCAGAAAGAAAGATAAGAATTGCATGATTTCTTTTATGTAGAAACTAAAGTAAATAAATAAATATAAATAAAAGGATCTGAAAATAGAAGAGGAAATATTAAGGAAGAGGAAGGAGACTGGGGGGAGAGAGTAGAAGGAAGGGTGGAATGTATGGAAATGTCACAGTGAAATCCACTAATTTGAACAATTAATATGCATTAATATTATAATGAAAAAAATATTTCACATATATAAAACTCACAAACTTTAACTGTGTTGAACATAGTTTTGCAACCACTGTTTTAGTCAAGTCATTTTCATCACCTCAGAAATTTCCCTGCACACTTTGCTGTTAATCCTCTCCACTCCTCTGCTCCTGGCAACAATTGATCTGTTTTGTGTTGCTATAGTTCTGTCACGTATACAGTTTTAGGTAAATGTTATTAGTCCATTATCCTCTATTATAATGAAATACCTGAGACTAAGTTCCTTATAATGAAGAGATTATTTATCTCACAGTTTGGGAGCCTGAAAATCCAAAGAGCATGGCACCAGTTCTGGTGAAGACCCTCTTGGCTGCATCATCTCATGGCAGATAGAATCATAGTTGGAAAACAGATTAGATCACATGGCTAGACAGGAAGCCAGAGAGAGGAGGAGCCAAACCCCTCTAGTGAGAACTTACTCAGAATCCTGTCCTGTCCTGTGAGAACTACCTTAATCCCTCCTGAGTGCAATAACTCTATAATCTAATGACCTTCCACTAAACCTCACCTCTTAAAGATCCCATCATATTATTAACATTGCCACACTGGGGACCGAACTTCCAACACTGAACTTTTAGTGGACAAACCACACTCAAATCATAGCATAGTATCATGTAATTCCCGTTGTTTTGTGTCTGGTTTCTTTCTTTCCACTCACTTTGGCATGAAGCTTTTGAAATTTTATCCATGTTGTCACATGAATCAGTTATCTGTCCCTTTTCCTTGCTGAATAGCATCCCCATGTATGATATATCACAATTAGTGCAAGGCTATTATGAATGAACATGCTATGAACATTCATATACATATCTTTATGTGGGCATAGGTTTTATATTTATTGGGGGAAAATACCACAGGATGTTTGTTTACCTCTCTAAGAAATTACCTAACTTTATGCAAACTGGCTGCCATCTTGCATTCCCGCCAATGATATATGAGTGTACTAGTTGTTCCGTATCATGCCAACAATGGGTATTTTCAATCTTTTTAATGGTAGCTATTCTAGTGTATAAGTAAGAGTATTTTATTGTGATTTTATTTTGTTTTTTCCTAATGATTAATGGTACTGAGAATCTTTTGCTATGCTTTATTTTCCTTTTGTATATCTTCTTTGAAGAAATTATCTGTCCAAATTTTTGCTCATTTTTAAATTCTTTTTACTCTTCTTATTAAGATAAAATATGCTTCACATATTCTGAGTTCAAACCCTTTATCAGATGTATGTTGTTTGTTTTATTTTGTTTTGTTTTTGGTATTGGGTATGAAACTCAGGGCTTTACTACTGAGCTTTTTTGGTATTGGGTATGAACCCCGGGGAAACTTTACTACTGAGCTTCATCCCCCAAACCTTTACATATATATTTCTATTCTACATTCATACACACACATGCACGTGCACGAACACACACACACATCATATATATTTCTATTTCTAGTTGTTTTCATTTGTATATAACAATATAATTGAATTTGAATTTTGTATATTGATTTTATATCTTTTTTGACCTTGTTAAACTCACTTATTTCAAGAAGCTTCATATGTAGCTATTTTATTTACTGCTGAGAAAGAATCTTCTTCTTCTTTGAGATCTGTAGACAAACAGCCTACTTCACTTTTAATAAAGTTCACAAAGATCTCCCAGTATAAGCTGATCATAAGTGGCGACAGCACATGTTCTTTCTTTTGTTCTTGATCTTAGGGGGAAAGCTTTTAGATTTTCACCATTGAATCTTATGTAGTTGAAGGGTTGAAGTGTTTATTTATTTATTTGTTTACATTTGCTAGATGTTTTATATTACATTTAGTTTCCTTCAAATCTAAGTTACTAAGAATTTCTTATCATAAGCAGGTACTGAATTGTGTTTAACCTTTTTTTGCATCTACTGAGATTAAGCACACAGATATGTAATTAATTGATTGGTTTACATTACTAAATATCAACCTTTAAGTTCCTGGTTTAAAGATATCTTAGGGGTAATCTATTATTCTGTTTTATATATCTGAAGATTTGATTTGTCAAAATGCTATTAATATTTTTGGTTTTACTTTGTTTTTAGTTGTTTGCTTCTTAATGTTAAGAAAGATATTGGTATTTGAGTTAATCTCTTAAGATATGAGGCCAAGGTCCCTTTTTTACATAATATCCTTTTAACATTGAATTGCTCTCTCCCCTCTGTTGAAAACCTGTGTGTAGGTCTTTCTCTGGCCTGTTTGATTTCATTGATCTTTGGATTTATGATTTTGCCAAATACTGTACAACCATAGCTCTTGTTTATATATCTTGAAATCGGATTATGTGAGTCTTCCAATTCCATTTTTTTTCAGGATTAATTTGACTTTTGTTTGTTTTCCCGTAATTTGTAGAATCCAGCTTTGTGATTTTAAAAAGTGCATTCTTCAGATTTTTCTTAGGATTGTACTGAATGTATAAATGAATTTAGGGACAATTGTCATCTTAGCAATATTGAATGTTCCACATCATAGACATGATGTAATTTTGTTTGGGACTCCTTTGGTTACTTTCATGAGAATTTTGTAGTTTTTAGCATACAGATCCTTTATATATTTTATTAGATTTATGCATAAGTATTCCATGCTTTTTGGTGCTAAATTAAATGGTACTATATATCAAAAAAAAAAAAAAAAGAAAGATATTGGTTTGTAATTTTCTATCCTTATGTTGCCTTTATCTGGTTTTAGTATCAGAGTAATTCTAACCTTATAAAATGAATTGAGAAATACTTTCTCCCATTTTGTGGAAGATTTTGTATACAAATATTATTTCTTCATTATATGTTGGAATAATTCACCACTAAAGTCATCTGAGCCTGGAGAATTTTTGATGGGAGATTTTTAACTATGAAATTTATTTATTTATAGATTATAGGACTATTTAGGTCATCTGTTTCTTTTTGAGTAAGCTCTAATGGTATATATCTAATGGTATATATCATAATTTAATCTAAGTTGTCAAATTTATAGTATAAATTTTTTCTTATGTTCCTTTAGTATGAATTTGAATAAATTCTAATAATCTATGATGATGTCCTCTCTTTAATTTCTGCTATTTTAAATTCTTTTTTCTTCATTCATCTGGATAGAAGTTTATCATTTTCATTTATTTTATTGACTTTTTAAAGCACCAGCTTTTTATGGTTTCTATTTTATTTATCTTTTCCTCTTTCTGTTTACTTTATATTTAATTTGCTCTTTTTTCATAATTTCTGAAAACAAAATCTTAGATCACTGAATGGATGCTTTTTTCTTTTCTGAGATCATTAATACTGTAAATTTATTCCTAAACACTTCTTTAGCCCTATTTCACAAATATCAATTGTTTGGGTTTTTATTATTATTTAATTTGATTCAGTTATCTATTAATATTCAGTTATAAATTCTCTGTGAATGACTTTTGGTCCATGAAATATTTAGAAATGTATTTTTTAATTTCCAAATATTTGAGGATATTCTTATTTACTTTTTTTTTTTTTTTTTTTTGCTGGCCATTTCTGCTTAATTCTTCTGTAGTCAGAGAATGTGATTTCATTCCTCTTATGTTTGTTGAGATTTGGTTAATGAATCAGGTTATGATCTGGCTTGTTGAATTTTCCATGTGCACTGAAAGAAAAGGTGCAATCTTCTTTTTTGGGTGGAATAATTCATAAAGGTCAATTAGGACTAGTTGGTTGATGGCCTTATTTAAATATCCTACCTCACAATTTGTGTGTCTATGTTGGCAGAGATTACTAGGGATTGAACCCAGGAGCAAGCACTCTACCACTGAGCTACATTCCAGCCCTTGTTTTATTTTTTATTTTGAGATACTGTCTTACTAAGTTTCCCAGGCTAGCTTTCAACTTGCAATCGTGTCTCAACCTCCTGAGTAGTTGGGGTCACAGATGTATATCACCACACAGTGTAGAATTTTTTGTTTTTTGTTCTGTCAAATTACTAAGAAAGAAATGTTGAAATTTCCTATTATAATTGGGATTTGTTTATTTGCCTTTTCAGTTGTATCAAGTTTTTGTTGATGAAATTTGATATTCTTTCATTTGTTGTACATAAACTTATGATTATTATTTATTCTTGATTAATTAAGATGTTTATTTTTATGAAATGCCTCTATCTTTGGCAGTATTTCTTGTTTCGAAATCTTCTTGGCTAATACTAGTAGAGCCATTTCAGTTTTTTTTAATTTTTGTTTTCATGATATGTCTTTCTTCTGTCTCATTACTTTTAAATTACCTAAGTCTTTACATAGGGTTTCTATTAGACAGTATATTATTTGGTCTTGTTTTTAAATCCAAAATGGCAACCTCGGTCATTAATAGAGATTGTGAACCACTTTCACTTTATGTGACTATTAATGAGGTTAAGTTTTAATCTACCATTGTGTTGTTTTATGTTTATTTATCTCATAAATTTTTTGTTCATTTTTGCTCTTTCTCGGCTTTCCTTTGTATTTAATAGTTTTGGTATTGTTTTATTTCTTTTCTTTTGTTGACTATTTTAGTTAAATCTCCTTGTTGTATTACTATAGTGAGTGCTTCAGGGTTTATAATACACATCTTTAACATACCATATGTTATGTAATTTTATGCATAACAATCTTCCAGCCAAGTACAATGATCTCTCAGTGTGTACCAAAATACTAGATCTCAAAGTCTGCAGATGTTCCAAGTCCCACGTATTAAATGGTGTAGTATTTGCATAGAGCCTAAGCACTTCCTCCCGTGTACTTTAAATATCTAGATTACTTACAATATCTAATGGAATATAAAACCATGTTAAATGTAAATAGTTCTTAATATTGTTTAGGTAATAATGGCAAGGAAGAAAAAGTCTGTACATATTTAGCACAGGCACAATTGCTTTTTCTGATTATTTTGGTTTTTCTTGGTTGAGTCTGCACATGTGAAACCTGTGGATGCAGAGAGCAAGAAGCCCAGTCATATTTCCACTTCCCTTTTTTTCTTTTGTGCCATTCTGGACACATATTTCAACTGCCTATATTATAAACCCTGCATTACATTGTTTTTATATTTCCCTTAAAATAGTCAATTACCTTTTTTTAAAATTTCTTTATTTGTTCTGATTAGTTATACATGACAGTAGAATGCATTTTAACACATCATACATAAATGGAGTATAACTTCTCATTCTTCTGGTTGTACATGTTGTAGCATCACACTGGACATGTATAATCATACTGGACATGTATAATCATATATGTACATAGAGTAATAATATCTGATCCATTCTACTATCCTTTCTTGGTTTTTGTTCTGTCAAATTACTAAGAAAGAAGTGCTGAAATTTCCTGTTATAATTGAGATTTGTTTATTTGCCCCTCCCCTCCTTTCCACTCCTCTTGCCAAATCCACAGTACCTCTATTTTTACTTAGTAACCCCCCTTATTGTGAATTAACATCTGCATATCAGAGAAAACATTCAGCTTTTGGTTTGGGGGTCCTTTCACTTAACATGATATTCTCTAGCTCAACTCATTTATCTGCAAATGCCATAATTTCATTCTTCTTTAAGACTGAATATTCCATTGTGCATATACACCACATTTTCTTTATCCATTCATCTAAAGAACTAAAAAACTTAACACTAAAAAAAGAAAAAATAACGCAATAAGTAAATGGGCTAAGGAACTGAACAGACATTTCATAGAAGAAGAAATACAATTGATCAACAAATATATGAAAAATGTTCACATCCTTAACAATAAGAGAAATGCAAGTCAAAACTACTCTAAGATTTTATCTTATTCCAGTCAGAATGGCAATTATTAAGAATATAAGCAATAATAAATGATTGGGAGAAGGTGGGGCAAAGGGTACACTCATACATTACTGGTGGGACTGCAAATGGGTGCAACCATTATGGAAAGCAGTGTGGAGATGCCTTAGAAAACTTGGAATGGAACCACCATTTGACCCAGCTAACTCATACCTTATAGGACTTAAAATCATTATACCCAAAGGCCTTAAAATCAGCATACTACAGTGAAGCAGCCACATCAATGTTTATATCAGCTCAATTCACAATAGTCAATTATCTGTTTAATGACATTGAAAATGAGATCAAGGTGTTTTTTACACATGCATAGTTACCATTTTTGCTCCTTTTTACTCCATCATGAAGATCTAGATTTCCACCTGTAATCATTTTTTTCCTATAAACCAACAAACAAAAAAAGGTTTCTTTAATGTATCCTACAGATAAGATCTACTGGTTGTGAATTCTCTCCTATTTAACTGGTCTAAAATTTTTTTAAATTTTTCCTCTATTTCTGAAAGATGTTTTTTCCAGGTACAGAATTCTGAATTAAAAATATTTTACTTTAGCACTTTACAAATATTGTTCCATTATCTTCTTGTCTCTATGCTTTCTAACAAGAAATGCTGTGATTTCCTCAACAATTCAGCATTGGGTTTATCAGATTTAGTGAAGTTGTAGGGTAGTGGGAAAGAAAAGCTCAGAGACAGGTGATGAATCCATATTTAGAATAATTTTGTTGGTAAACATAAGAGTGATGGGAAAATAATCTTTGACTCTGAGAACAGAGGATTGGCTGGACATACAGTGACTTTTTCTGTTTTAGTCTCAAGTCTTAAAAGTCACCTTCCTAAGGACAGGTCTTCTCATCTAGTAACTAAACATCATTGCCAGTGCAGGTGATAACAATGAACCAGAGGTGTATCAGGGCAAACAGACACTGAAGAATAATTAAAGAAATAGTAAAATGTAGCAGTAGAAAAGTAAAGCTATCACATCCATTTATGAAGAGTATATACATACAATGATATCTTTCCCTGCTTATGTATCAGGCTGATTTTGTGAAAATTCAGTTATTTATAGTCATTGACTTTTAATGATTGCTTATCCTCCTATGCTTACATCTTAATATCTTATACTTAATATTAATTTTTAAATAATACAGTAAAATATTTTTCTGCCTTCCTAAAAGCTATTTGGGAAATTTAATGACCCTTTTCTGTGATATAAGATGTTACTGTTTCTCAACGTTTACAATGCCAGCAGCCATTCTCACTGGAGTAGTTCTAAGTTAGATGGTATAAAGCAAAGTCTCTCAAACTTAAATACACATAAAAATTATCTGGAGAATTTGTTTAAAATGAAGGTTTTCTGTTCCTTTCCAAATATTCAGATTCAGTAAAATAGAGTAAAGCTCAACAGAATGTGTCAACAAGAATCCCTCAGAATTTTTATACAGGTGATATCAAGAGCACACTTTGATAAACACTGCTGGGTTGAACTGACTAGAAGATATATGCAGAGATACAAAGGAGGCAAGCTTGCTTGCCATTCATTTCCTTCTAAAAAATCCATCTTTTCTTTTTTATTTGTGCATTTTAATTATAAAAAATAATTAGTTTCAGTGTGACATATTCTTATATGCACATAACATATTTTGACCTTATCTTCCTGCTACTCTCCCTTACCCCACCCTCTCCCCTGACTCCCTTTCTCTTCTCTAATAGTCTTCCTACTACTTTCATGTCTTCTCCCTCCTCCCCTAGAGTACACATATGAGAGAAAACTCATGACATTATTCTTTCTGTTTCTGGTTTATTTCACTTAACATTCCATCCATTCATTTTACTGCAAATGACATGATTTCATTCTTTATAGCTGCATAAAACCCCATTGTGTACATATACTACATTTTATTTATCCACACATCTATTGATGGACACCATCTGATTCTTGACAACAGTGCCAAAAATATACATTAGAGAAAAGATAACCTCTTTAACAAATGGGTTTGAGAAAATTGGATATCCATATGTAGAAGATTGATACTAAATCACTACCTCTTGCCCTGTACAAAAATAAACTCAAAAAAGATCAAAGACCTAGATGTAAGATCTGAAAATTTGAAACTGCTAGAAGAAATCATGGGGGAAATACTTCAAGACATAGGCACAGGCAATGCCTTTCTGAATAGGATTACAATAGTTCAGGAAATAATGGCAAGAATTAACAAATGGGACTTTATCAAATTAAAAATTTCTGCACAAAAAAGTCAAAATTAACAGAGGAAAGAAACAGCCCGCTAATAGTCTGACAGAATATTAATATCCAAAATACATAAAGAACTCAAAAAACTTAAGACCCCAAACAAACAACCCAATCAATAACTGCACAAGAGAACTGAACAGACACTTAAAAGAAGTACAAGTGGCCAATAATTATGTTGTAAAATGTTCAACAATCTTTGGACATCACGGAAATTCACATCAAAACTACCTTGATATTTTATCTCCCCTCAGTCAGAATGGCAATCATCAAGAATACAACAAACCAAACCAAAAAAAAACATTAAATGCTGGCAAGGATGAGGAGGTAAAGGAAACCTCATACATTTTTGGTGGGAATGTAAATTAGTCCAGTCACTATAAAAATCAATAGGGAAATTCTTTAAAATACTTACAATAGAACTGCCATCTGATCTAGCTGTATCACTCCTTGGAATACACTTGAAGGAATTAAAGTCAGAATGCTATAGAGATACTTGCACATCCATGTTTATTGCAGCACAATTCACAGTAGCCAAGTTATGGAATCAGCCTAGGTGCCCATCAATAGATGTATGGATAAAGAAAATGTGATATATGTGCACAATTACCATTTATTTGTATCCTCTAAAAATATGTTGAAAGTAGGATTGAGAGCAAATGTATATGTTTAGTTTTATTATATTTAAATTAGAATAGACTTTCAGATGGTTGATTATACTTGTGATTGGATCTAGTATAAGATTCTTCATATACATTATCTTTGAGTTATTGTTGTCTCATTTTAATGAAAAGTGTGGTTGAG
Organism: Geosciurus inauris; assembly: GCA_004024805.1. Classification (NCBI taxonomy): domain Eukaryota; kingdom Metazoa; phylum Chordata; class Mammalia; order Rodentia; family Sciuridae; genus Geosciurus; species Geosciurus inauris. The sequence goes on from PVHX01003345.1 coordinate 84,757, forward strand.
AGATGTAAAGTAACTTGACCAAGATCAAACAACTGACAAATATGAGCACTGTAATTCTCCTCAGGGACACACGATCCAGAGCCCTTGAATTTTCTGTAGCTTCTGGTAACTCCTCCTTGTGTTCCCTCTGCTGTTCCTAGGTATGTTTCCAGATATATTCCTCAGATGCTTCTGAGTTCCCACCTTACAACTAACCCACACATGGCGTCTTCTGTCTTTACTTTGGGAAAATATATATTATTAAAATTATATTAAAACAATAGAAATAAGGCTGCTATTCTTTGACTCATTTAGGAAAGAAGGAAAATCTTTATAGAATTGATCAGAACATGCTGGTTAATATTTCTCCCACTCCATGGCCTCTATATTTGTCATTTTCTAGGTAACATACTTTTGTTTCCCTCTGGAAATTGAGTTTCTCTAGTTATTTATCTCTATAACTAGCCATCACTTCCATAATCACATTGACAAGCTGCCCTGTGGTGAAGGACCATGACTTTGAAGAAATATCTTCACAAGCTCTATATTCACCAAGAGATGTGATTAAAAACATCACTCCCTGTACTACAGAGTATTGCCTACATGACAGATTGTAGTGCCAGGGCATCCTTTTTGTGCCTCAGAAATTAATATATTATGGGCAACATGAATCATATAAATTTTTTAAAAATTAATATTGCTTTGGTTTCCAGGAACTTGGGAGCAAAACTTGTTAGCTAAGCTATAAAATTGTGGTTAGCCTGAAACTTTTTGCTCTAAATTCCTGTTTATCTTGACCTAATAGTCTAATTTATGTTATCATTTTTATTTATTTTTACTTCAATTTAAACTTACACAATTTTTAGGTTGTCTCAAATATTTTCTGTGGCAAATTATTAATTAGTTCCCAATGCCTAGCTATGTTACTTAATACTGCATTAGCTTAACTGAGAGATAACCCCTATTTAACAAGAGTCATATTTCTCAATCACATTAATTTGTGGTTAGTCCTCTACATAGTTATTCAGGCACCCATCTCCTCCTTCCAAGATCTAGGAGACATTTGCACTCCCCCAGTGTATAGAGATAAGACCAGGAAGATACTTCTCCTTCCACTCATGTTTCACTGCCAGGAAACAAGAAACTAGACCCCACTTAGGCTAGGTGTGGGAGGAAATCTCAATTCTGGATTGGTAGCAGCCTCCCAGCTCCTAGCTCTACTTGCAGGGCAGAGGTTCATGGCACACATTTTTGCTGCCCATCTAACTAGGTTTGCTATTTACTTGAAAGAAATAGCAAAACATTTGCTGAGTGTTTTCAAGAGATTTTAATATAGCTAGTACCTCATTTTTTAGCAAAAGAGTTATTATGTGTATACCTGTCTATGGACTTTGTGCTATTATTTTTTAATTGTCATGTATAGAGTATTTCCATGACAATACCAGAGTTGAATTTTTTACAGAAAACATTCAAAAATTAAAGTGAAATGTCTTGTATGACCTCAAACTGAAGTCTTGTATGAACTCAGTTGAAGTTCCTTGGTCATGGTATGTGAGCCAACAGAAGGTGTTTGTTAATGACTGGACTCCAGTTGCTTAATTCAGAACCAAGACCAGTAGTCTGAGCAGATGGCTGAGGGGATTTGGACTGCATGGACCATGAACACACAGTTGTCAGTACGGTAGCGGGGCTCTACAAAAGGAATCTTGATTCCTTCTAATTCTGAACGTATTGAATAAAATAAAACAGTGCTGGAGTGGAAGGCCAGAGGCTATCAACAAAGTTTGGCCAAAACCATCAAATTATGACATGAGAAGGACCAATAGTCCTTGAGTTTTAAGCTCCAGGGCTGCAGCAACTTAACAGCCAAGTTAAATCCCCAAATGTCAGACCTTTATATTTCAGGTTAGATTATGAACATACCCTCCGCAGGCTTGCCTAACTATACCATTGGGATCTATGACATTCCCTAATATTTCTTTTTTTTTAAATGTTTATTTTTTAGTTGTAGGTGACAGAATATTTTATTTTTATGTGGTGCTGAGGATTGAACCCAGTGCCTTATGCGTGCTAGGTGAGCACGCTACCACTGCGCCATAATCCCAGCCCCCCTAATATTTCTTTAAGTACATCTCCCTCCCTACTTAGGTCTCACTTCTTCATAAAAAAAATTCATTAATTTAAAAGAAAATACTATGGCTCATGCTTGTAATCCCAGCACGTTGGGAGGCTGAGACAGGAGAATCACGAGTTCAAAGCCAGCCTCAGCAATGGTGAGGTGCTAAGCAACTCAGTGAGACCCTGTCTCTACATAGAACACAAAATAGGGCTGGGGATATGGCTCAGTGGTTGAGTATCCCTGAGTTCAATCCCTGGTACAGAAAGAGAAAGAAAGAAAGAGAGAAAGAGAGAAAGAGAGAAAGAGAGAAAGGAAGGAAGGAAGGAAGGAAGGAAGGAAGGAAGGAAGGAAGGAAGGAAGGAAGGAAGGAAGGAAGGAAGAAAGAACAGACTATAAAAATAGTCCATCTTACTTTGGTTCCTTCACTATTCCCTTATAAAAATATTTTATGCAAACACACAGAAGTAGAAGAATGACCAAACATCCCAGTTTTCTAAGACAATCCTGGTTTGTGCCTATTGAACCAATGTAAGTATTAATAGCATTCCCTTTCACCCTCAGAGTATCCCAATTTGAAAAGTAAAGTATTATCAATTATGAATCCAAGACTAGAACCTTGTCCCCCTGACTCATGGTTTAGTGATCCACCTACAATATCAAGCTATTTCTAAATATAACCAAACATTTGCATTAAGAAGGTGGGCTGTGGGGTGGGTACCACACTCCCTCCTTCCTTCTGGGTTATTAAACTTTTATAGAGGTGATTTAGTCAGAGCAGAATGAAGCCATGGTTCTGCCTTTCTAAGAATTGGGATAAAGAAAGCAAATCTGAAAAACTGTCCCTTCTTTAACACCAAGGTAAACTCCAACATTTAACCCAAGTTTGGAAATTATGTCAATTCAATTCACAACTAAATTAAAAGAAAGTCCAGAGATTTTCCCCAGACTCATGAATCCACTGCTAGTTTTCAACTCAGTCCTTTTCCTCCTGAGCTATGTAACTGCTAGTCTGACACCACTTCTATCATCTATTGAGAAGGTCCACTGTGACACAGATTTTGTATTGTTCCCCTTAACATTATATAAGGCCAAAGTGTGGCGTATTTTTTCTTTCCCCAAACAGTTGGTCATAGCAGACAATTTAACATCAATTAATAACCTGGTCATTTGCTGCTACATACAAGAAAAAATATAGCTAACAATCTGAGAGTAAATATAAAAACCGAACTGTAAAGATCTGAAGGCTAATCCTGTGCAGAGAGGGGGCAAACAGAAGAAACGTGCTCTACCTTCCTGCATATTTTCCTGCCATTTAATTATGCTTGTAAATGGTTAAATTTCCCAGTGTATAGGTCTCTCCATCTGCATACCTTCCGGGAGGAAGTGCCCTCCTCAAAGCAGGGAGAGAGACCATCTTAACTAAATGGCAGTAAAAAGCCACTTCTCACAGCCAGGGTAGACTTCTGTCTAAAGGAAATGGCAGCTCTTGAGCTCCTTATGAAAAGTACCTTTGTTCCAATAGTTTTTCAAGGACAAAAATGTATCTTCACACTTTTGTCATTATATTTATGAACTGTAAATCCTCCTTTTATGGAAACACTCCAGAATTTTAAACTCCTAAATCAACTTGGTAAATCTCCAACCTCAGTTCAATTCAAGGAGAACCTCTTCAAAAATACTGACATTTTATAGGGAACTTCAGGAAAAACAAACAATGAGAGTTTTCAGTGTACATTTTTTGTAACCTGAAAGGCTCGTCATGGGAGACAGCTAACAGTTTAAAGATTAAAGACTGCTGTGAGAGTGCATTTTCTGAGCCCAGGTCAATATGACTTAAACAATAACAATGGGGCGATCTCTTGGGAAATCTGGTCTGGGGCCCCTAACAAACCATCATTGTTTCCATAGAGGAATGTTTTTCTTGTGTATCAGGGTATCATGATGTGGGATATACAACTAAACTTTTATAAGAGGAAAAAAAAGCCCTTTAGAAAATATATTTGCAATTGCAATTTCAAAGCACTTTATAAATATTGTAGGCCTGAGGTTTCACCTCTACTCTTATATTATTTCCCATTTATTTGATGGACACTGTCCTGTTAGAAGTGTTGGTATCACCATGAGCCATCTGCCAACTTCCACTAATGATGGCATTTCAATACAGTCGGCCTCACCAGTGTTTAGCCAGCTGGTAGCCCACATCAGCCAATTCAAATATTTCATTATTAGATGAAACAGTTTCACAGGCAACCACACGTCTTAGGCATGTAATTTTATTAAGGCTTATTCCACAAACTAGGGCAAAACAGAACACAAAGCAGCGCATCCTGAGTTGCTGAGTGAGACTCATCACAATTTCCACCCATTCACTAAACAATGTCCAAACTATTATGGTCTATATGGAATTCTGAGTTGTGTGGAATGTATAAGTTCTTAGGGTCATGAAAGCCAACAGAAATGGTGTGTTTTTCTGGTAATGGGAAAGGCCTTAGTTCACACAGTGTAGACAAGTGTCCACGAATCCTCTTCATAAAAAGGGTACAGATGCTCTATGGTGAAATGTGTAATCCTCTTATTTCCAATGCATAATGTTGGCTATGCCACACAGTACTGTTCCATTTCTGAAAGTCAATGGCACACCTATTTAATTGCATTATTAGCAAGTGTTCTGCATTCATTTCTACATATGCCACTTTCTGTACTTTTGAATGAAAGACTTTTCTTTCAATGCCAGGGCAGAAACACAATTTTCCATAGCATGCACTTCTTCAGCCTTTCATACTGGTTTTGGGAATGTCTTTATCAGCCACTAGTGAACCAGCACTGGAAAAAAAAATCCAGGGCTCTCCTTGGGTCTAATTACAGAGTAAGTTTTAGAGTGTTTCAGTGGTGTCACTAACACATAAAAAGAATCCAGCACTTCTCAATGCCTTTGGAAAGGGTAAAGAATGTCACAGAGAAACTACACTTAGACTCAACAAATTCAAAATCAGAAAGTAAACAAACCACATCAAAATCTAATGCTGACATCAACCAGGAGGGGAACAGTCACAGCAACATTGCTGAAACAATAACACTGGATTTGAAAAACTCAGTGAAGTGCTGGCTACATAAAGAAACTCTGGCAAAATTCTACAATCAGAATGTATTTTTCTGTTTGCCTGTAATGAACTGTGAGATGCCTGACCACCTTGAACAGGATTAACTGTCACCTATGACCACCCAGGGTAGTGTCTTAGATTTATAATACTGTATTAAATGGTTTCATATCCTATATTCTACTATTCTCTGATTTTTAATTAATTCATAAGTTTGTATTGGAGACTGACCAATTGCAAAAGATACAATACCTATTCAGGTGTGAAATGATTGAATAAAGCTAATTAACTATATTGATCCATTTTCTCTTACTGAAATAAAATACCTGAGGGTAGACACTTTGTAAAGAAAAAGTTTTATTTAATTCATAGTTTTGTAGGTGCAAACCCCAAACAACATGGCACCAGGTTGACAAGTATGACCTGCTTCCCTGACTATCACATAATAGCAGATAGCATCATGGTGGGAGCACATCTGAGAGAGAGAGATCACATGGTGAGTCAGAAAGCCAGAGTGTGAGGAGGGGCCATTAACAATCTCCCAGTAGGCCCCACTACTTAAAGGTCCCACTACCTCTTAACAGTGCCACACTGCGAATGCAGCTTCCATCACATGAAATTTGGGGGGATAAACCACATCTAAAGCATATCAGCATATGTATCAGTTTATATACCTATTATTTATCTTCCTGCCTAATGAAATTATTCTAACCAATTGCTCTTCATTCAGCCCACTCCTCAGCCTCTAGTAACTATCATTACACTCTCAGCTTCTGTGTATTTGATTTTTGTAGTTTCTGCATATAAGAGCATACAGAATTTGTTTTTTTGTGTGTGCCTGGCTTTCTTCATTTAGCAGAATGTCCTCCAGGTTTATCCATGTTGTCACAAATGACAATATTTCTCTCTGCATAGAGGCTGAATAGTATTGTGTATGTGTCCGACTTACACATTCCTTGTCCACTGATTGCTAGTGGACATTTGGGTTATTCTATAACTCAGCTCCTATGAACAATACTTCACTGAATATGAGAGTGCAGCTCTCTTCAACTTACTGATTTCAAGTCCTTAGGAGATATACTCAAAAGAGGAATTGCTGAATCACACAGTAATCTGTTATTAGTGATTTTGATAAACCTCCATACTGTTTTCCATAATGGCTATTTTAATTTACAATAACCCACCAACAATGTGTTAGGGCTCTTCTCTGCCTACATTCTCACCAACATTTGTTATCTTTCATCTTTGTGATTATAACAATTCTGACACGTGTGAGGTGATATTTCACTGTGGTTTTAGTCTACATTTCCCAGCTGGGTACAGCATCACATGCCTGTAATTCCAGCTACTTGGGATGTTGAAGTAGGAGGATTATGAGTCCCAAGTTGGCCTGGGCAATATGGCAAGAGCCAGTTCAAACAAACAAACAAACAAACAAACAAATAATTTGAATTTTCCTGATGGTTAGTGATGTTGGGCAATTTTATTTGAAAAGCACAATCTAGGGATTAGGGTTGTGGTTTAGTGGTAGGGTGCTTGCCTAGCAACCATGAGGTACTAAGTTTGGTCCTCAGCACTGCATAAAAATAAATAAATAAAATAAAGGTACTGTGTCCATCTATAATTAAACATTTAAAAAGGACAACCTATTTAATATAGAGTATTGGGGAAACTGGAATTTGCATGCAGAAGAAAGAAATTGGACACTCATCTCACACCATATACAAAAACCAACTCAAAATGTATCAAAGGTAAAACTTGAAACAGTAAACCAACTTATAAAAAATAAGGGAAAAACTACATGGCACTGGTCTGAGCAATGATTTTTTTGGACTTGACCCAAAAAGCTCAGGCAAAAAAACCAAAAAATGACAAATGGAATTACTTCAAACTGGGAAAACTTTTATAAAGCAAAAGAAACACAAAAGTGAAGAGGTAATCTACACACTGGGAGAGGATATTGTAAACTATAATTCTGATAAGGGGTTAATATTCAAAACATACATAAGAAACTCAGACAACTCAATAGCAAGAAAACAAATAGCCTAATAAAAATGGGCAAAGACTTGAACAGACCTTTTGCAAAAGAAGACATAGAAATGGCCAATGCGTCAACGTTCTCTGATTTTTATGATGTGCACGTGAAATCTTTTCCTCCCATCCAAATCAATAACCACTTTAAGGTCACAAATTATATAAAATATGCCCTTTGAATCTTCCATAAAACTTCTTAGAGTATTGAGCATAAAATCTGTACTCAATAAATATTTATCAAGAAGTTAAATATAATGATACTGAAAGAAGAACAGGGAATTCATGTATCCAATAAACTGAATTCCATGAGGTGAGCATTAGGAGGGGTTTTCTGCTCACTGTTGTGTCCCTGATACTCATCTCAGGTGCTCAGTTCATTTTGTTGTTGTTAAATACAGTGGATGAATTCATTAATGTGAATATTTTATAATATTTTACAATTTTTATATGTTTTTGCCCATGTTTTAATGTACTAATTTATAGTATACATATTCCCAATTAGTAAGTATTCTTCTATAACTGATTTTGTAGCAGTTTTACTTTTGCAGGGTCACTCTCAGGAATGGGATTAGTGCTCAGATAAAAGAAGCCCAAGAGGCCTCAGATAAAAGAGGCTCCTTATCCTCACCACCATGAGGACAGAGCAAAACAATGGCTACCTATGAAACAGGAAGCAGGCCCTCACCAGCCCTGAATCAGTAAGGTTCCTTGATCATGAACTTCCCAGTCTTCAGAACTGTGAGAAATAAATTTCCATTTTTATGTATACTATGGTTTTTGTTATAACAGTGCAAACAGACCAAGGTGGATTCATATAGGTAAATACCAAGGGATGTATGGTAAGAGTAAGTTCAGTTTTTGAAAAACCTGACAAATTGTCTTCAAAGTGGCTGTGCCATGGCATTACCATCAACAATTAATCCAAGTTCCTGTTGCTGTACAATCTCAACAGCATTTGGTGCCATCAGTGTTTTGAATTTGTCCATTGTAATAAATGTGTCACGGTGTGTCATTTTAATTTGCAGTTCCCTAACGAGGCATCCCTATGATGTTAAATGAGTTTTTACTTACTTCTTGCCTATATACTTTCTCAGATGAGTTATTGTGAGGATCTGGGACCTGTTTTTTAACCAAGTTGTTTTCTTATTGCTGAGTAGCACAGATGTTTTATATGTTTTAGATAACAATCCTTTGTAAGACATTTCTTTGGCAAATATTTTTCTTCCACCTATGACTTCTCATTCTCTTCACATTGTCTTTCAAAGATAAGTTTTTAATCTTAGTGAAGTTAATCTTACTAGTTACTTCTTTCATGAAAATTGCCTTTGATGTTGTATCTAAAAAGTCATTGCCATACACAAAGTCATCTAGGTTTTCCCTATGTTATCTTCTAGGAGTTTTATTGCTTTGACTATGTCAGGGTGGTTATTTTTGTTTTTCCAGTTCTGGGGATCAAATCCAGAACCTCTTGCATGCTAGGCAAGCTCTTCATTGAGTTACACCTGAGACTAGATATAGTTTTATATTTTACATTTATGCCTATAAAATATTTCGCACTAATTCTTGTGAAGGACACAAGGTCTGGGTCTAGATTCTTGTTCTTTTTTATTGTATGTGAATGTCCCAATGTTCTAGCACCATGTATTGAAAAGACTATCTCTGCTCCGTTGTATTGCCTTTGCTCCTTTATTAAAATCACTTGATTATATTTAAATGATTCTGATTCTGGGCCCTCTCTTCCATTCTATTGATCTCTTTGTCTGTTATTTGGCCAAAATCACACTTCTTTAATGCTGTAGCATTTTACTGCATCTTGAAGTCAATTAATATCTGTCCTCTAACTTTATTCTTCTACTTCAATATTGAGTTGACTGTTTTGGGTCTTTTGCCTCTGCCTATAAACTTCACAATTTATTTCTCAAAATCCACAAAATGACTTGCTAGGATATTGGTTGGGATTGTATTGAATGTATAGATCATATTGTGAAGAACTGACATCTTGACAATTGAGTTTTCCTATCCATGAACATGGAATATTTCTTATATTTAGTTCTGTCACTAGAATTTTTGGTATCTGTCACTAGAATTTTGTAATTTTCCTCATATCAATCCTATACATAATTTGTTAGATTTATGCCTATTTGATTTGGGGGGTTGTTAATGTAAATGATAAAGTCAATTTACTTTCAAATTCTACTTTCATTTTGCTGGTATATAAGAAGGTGACTTTTGCACATTAATTTTGTATTATGCAACCTTATAATAATTGTTTATTAGTTCCAGGAGCCTTTGTTATTGTTGTTGTTGTTGTTGTTTTGTCAGTTCTTTCAGGTTTTCTACATAGACAATTACATCATCTGTAAATAAATGCAGTTTAATTTTTTCCTTTACAATATGCTTACTTTTACATTTTCTTGTCTTATGTCATAGCTCGAACATCTAGTATGGCATTGAAAAGAATTTGTGAGCCAGGCATGGTGGCACATGCCCATAATCTCAGCAGCTCAGTAGGCTAAGGCAGGAGGATTGCAAGTTCAAAGCCAGCCTCAGCAACTTAGAGAGACTCTAGGGAACTTAGTGAGACAGGGTCCAAAAAATATTTTTTTAAAAAAAGGGCTGGGGATGTGGCTCAGTGGTTAAGTGCCCCTGGATTCTATCCTGGCACCAAAAAAAAAAAAAAAAAAGGTGATGAGAAGGGATGTCCTTTCTTCAATTCTAATCTTACTAGGAAAGCTTCAAGCTTCTTATCATCATATATGATGTTAACTATAGGTTTTTTGGTACATTTTATTTATCAATTTGAGAAGATTTCCCTTTATTTCTAACTTGCTTTTTTTCTAGATGCTTTTTTTTCCATTTATTAATATGATCATAATTTTTTCTTCTTTAGTCTGCTACTGATTGATTATGTTAATTGACTTGTTTAATGTTAAAATAACCTTGTCTACCTGGGGTAAATCCTATTTACCATAGTTGGAATGTGTCCCCTCCAAACTTCAGTTGTTGGCAATGTGATAGTGTTAAGAGCTGAGCCTTTAAGAGGTAATTGGGCTATAAGGGTTCTTCCCCTGGGAATGGGATTAAGAACTTTATAAATAAAGCTCTACATGGCATCCATCCCTCGCTGTCTGTTGCCCTTCTGCCACTTGAGGACATGGCATTCCACCTTTAGGATGCAATAATGGGGTACCAGGTTGGATGGGAAAAGCCACCCTCAGCAGACAATTGAAACTGCCAGCATTGACTTTTAATTTCCCAGCCTCTAGAATTGTGAGAAAATAAATATCTTTTCTTTATCAATTACCCAGTGTCAGCTTTCTTGTTAGAACAGCTCAAATGGACTAAGACACCACTTAATCATGGTGTATAATTATTTTTCATGGTTGCATTTGATTTTCTAATATCTTGTTTTACAAGATTTTTACACCTATAATTCTAAGAGATGACCTATAGTTTTCTTTTCTCATGCTTGTGCTTTTTGTTTTATAAGATTATTAATTCAACTCCTTTAATAGATATAGGCCAATGCACATTGTCTGTATCTTCTTTTGTAAGTTTTCACAGATTGTCTTCCAAGAAATTGGTCCTTTTACCTAGGCTATCAATTTGTGGGCATAAAGTTGTTCACAATACTTTTTTATTACTATTTTAATGTTGACAAGATCTATAGTGATATCCCTTCTTTTTTTCATTTCTTTTCATTTATTTATTTATTTTTCTTTTTTTGGTACTGGAGATTGAACTCAAGGGTACTCAAACACTGAGCCACATCTCCAACCCTATTTTTTTGTGTTTTTTAGAGACAGGGTCTAACTGAGTTGCTTAGTGCCTTGTGATTGCTGAGGCTGGCTTTGAACTTGCCATTCTCCTGTCTTAGCATCCCAAAGTGCTGGAATTACAGGTGTGTGCCACCGTGCCTGGCCTCTTTCATTTCTTATATTTGTAACTTGTATCTTCTTTTTTCTTAGTCTTGCTACAGGTTTGTTAGTTTAATTTATGTTTTCAGAAAGCTATCTTCTGCGTTTGTTGATTTTCCCCTATTGATTTCCTATTTTCAGTTGACTTTTGCTTTGATTTACATTGTTATTTTCTTCTGCTTACTTTGGAGTTAATAGGCACTTTTTTCTAGTTTTATAAGGTGAAATATTTGACTATAGACTTAAAATATTTCTTCTATTCCAATACATGTATTTGATGTTATAAGTTCCTCTCTAAGCATTGTTTTGGCTGCATCTCATATTTTATTTAGTTCAAACTATTTTAAAATTTCTCTTAAAATTTCTTCTTTGACCCAAGCGTTACTTAGAGGTTTATTTCTCTCCACGTATTTAAGGATCATTCACCTATTTTTCTGTTACTGAGTTTTAGCTCAATTCCATTGTGGTCTGAGGGCGGACAGCATGAATTCTGTTCTTCTACCTTTGTTGAGAAGTGTTTTATGGCTCAGAATTTGATCTATCTTGGTAAATATTCCTTGTATGTTTGAGGAGTATGTATAATCAGCAATTGTTAGATAAAATAAGATAAAAATGTCAATTATATCACATTGATTGATGGTAATATTGACTTAAATTATGTTCTGATTTTCTGTCTGCTGGAAATGATAAAGAGGTGTTAAAATCACCAGTTACAATAATAGATTATTTCTCTTTGAAGTTCTATCAGTTTTTGCTTCATAAATTTTGATGTTTAGTATATATTTGTTAGGCACATATATATTAAAAATTATTTCCCCTTCTTGGAATCTTGACCCCTTTATCATTATGTAACACTTGGCTTTGTTCCTGTCAAATTTCTCTGTTCTAAAATATGTTTGAAATTTATATTCTTCTGCTACTTTTTGGTTATTATTAGTGTGGTATAACTTTCTTCATCCCTTTGCTTTTTTTTTTTTTAATGTCTATTTTTTTTTTAGTTGTAGGTGACAGAATATCTTTATTTTATTTTTATGTGGTGCTGAGGATTGAACCCAGTGCCTTATGCGTGCTAGGCGAGCGTGCTACCATTGCGCCATAATCCCAGCCCTCATCCCTTTGCTTTTTATCTGTGTCTTTATATCTAAAGTGAGTTTGTTTTTGTTTTGTTTTGTTTTGAGAGAGGGATACTGGAGATTGAATCCAGGGGCACTTTATCATTGAGATACTTCCCCAGTCTTTGTCATTTTTTTAAATTTTAGGAAAGGGTTTATTAAAGGTCTTGAAAAATTGCTAAGCCTGACCTCAAATTAGTGATCCTCTGCCTCAGCCTCCAGGGATTATAGGCAAGCACCACTGTACCTGACTAAAGTGTGTTTCTTAGAGACAACATGCAGTTGGTTCTTGTTTTTTGACCCGACAATCTTTTTTAATTGGTGTGTTTAGATCACTGGTGTTTAAAGTGATTCCTAATATAGATGGATTAATACACAACACATTTTTATTGTTTTCTTTTTATTTCCCTTGTTCTTTGTTTCTAAATTTTGTCATCCACACTCTCCCTAATTTTTGTGGTTTTGAGTTTATTAAAAATATTTTTTAGTTGTTGATGGATGTTTATTTTATTTATTTATGTGTGATGCTGAGAATCAAACCTAGTGCCTCACTCATGATAGGCAAGCACTCTACCACTGAGCTGTAACCTTAGCCTCTTAATTGAGTTGTTTTTTTTAAATATTTTTTTAAATTTTTTTTTAATTGTAGATGGACACAATAGCTTTATTTATGTATTTTTTTAATGTGGTGCTGAGGATCGAACCCAGTGCCTCACACTTGCAAGGCAAGTGCTCTACCCCTGAGCTACAGCCCCAGCCCTGAGTTTTAATACTATTCCACCTTCTTTCCAATACCAATTATTCTTCTTTTAAAAAACTTTTTTTTTGTCATTGCCCCTGAGTGTGCAATACCTTTACAACTAATCCAAGTCCACTTTCAAATAATACTATACCACTTAAGAGGTAGTGCAAATTCCTTGTAATAATAAAATTTTCTCAATTTTCCATCCTGTCTCCTGTATCCTTTGTTTCACTTATGAATAAGCATAGATAGATAGATAGATAGATAGATAGATAGATAGATAGATAGACAGATAGATAGATGTATGTTCATATCTACCAGCTCCAAATCCATAGATTCAACAAACAATGCATGGATTATAAATGTAGTTAGGGCTAAGATAGTTCTATCTGTACTGAATATGTGGAGACTCTGTCTCTTACCATCATTACATCAACACAGTATAACAATTGTTTATGTAGCATTTATGATTTAAAGTACACAAGAGGATGTGTGGGTTATTTGCAAATATTTTGCCACTTTATATAAGGAATTTAAGCATCCACAAAGTTTGGTATCTATAGGAGGTTGTGGAAACAATCCTTTGTGAATATCAAGGGACAACTGTATGTACATGTATGGGTGTTCATATATAATAGAATACAATGTTTCTATTGTTACTTGAACACACTTTTATCAATTAAGAATAAGAAAAATAAAGTTTATATTTTGCCTTCTTTCTTTTCTTTTCTTTCCTTTTCTCTATATAGACTCAAATTACTGATCTGTATCATTTTTCTTCTCTATAAAGAACTTCTTTCAACATTTCTTGTAGGCAACATGTCAGCATCAATTTCTTTTATCTTTTGCTTGGCTAGTGAAATAATTTTACTTCATTTTTAAAGGACAAATTCATAGAGCATATGAGTCTGGGTTGGTGCATTTTCTCTAAACATTTTATGTCTCACTCAACTCAACTCTATTCTCACTCGTGCATAGTTTCAGAGGAGTCCAGAAAAATTATTTTATTTGATCCTCTGTACATCTAGAGTGCTTTTGTCCCCTAGATTCTTTCACAATTTTTTTCATCTTTGATTTTCTGAAGTTTGAATATGATGTAACTTGGTATCATGTTTTCTTGTGAGGGGTGCAGTTGGTTTTTTTGCTATTTGTTTGCTTGGGGTTTTTTTTACAATTTATCCTGCTTGGGGTTCTTAAGCTTCCTTCATCTGTAGTTTGATGTCTGGTATTAATTTGGGAAAATTCCCAGTCATAATTATTTCAAATATTTTTATGTTCCTTTCTTATCCTTCTGGCTTTCCCTCTACACATTTGTTGCACTTTTTCTAGTGATCTCACAGTTCTCGGGATATTCTACTCTGTGTTTTCCCTCCATCTTTTTCTCTTTGATTTTCAGTTGTGGATATTTCTATTATAGTAATCTCAAGTTCAGAGATTCTTTCCTCCATCACTATTGAACCTATCAAATGTTTTTTTTAATTTGTTATGATGTTATTTATCTCTGCCAATTTCTTTTTTTCAAGAATTATTTACTTTTAATGGGTTAGATGTACACATACACAAAACAAAACAAAAAACAAATCAAAAAAAAAAAAAAAACCTAGACAGTTTACTGGTTCTCAGTATTTAGTATGAGTGAGTCTCATCAGAGACACATGAAGGAAATTACCACTTTCTGACCTAGAGAGTTGCTGACTTAATAGATTTGAGATAAGACAATGAAATATGTTTTTAAACCAAGTATCTAGGTACATTTGGTGTAGGATTTTGCCTTGTTTTGTTTTATTTTCTAATTTTTGACAGAAGAATGCATCTTGATTTATTGTACACATATGCAGCACAACTTTTAATTTCTCTGGTTGTACACAATGTAGCATCACACCATATGTACAGTCATACCTGTACCTGTGGTAATGATATCCATCTCATTCCACTATCTTTACTGCCGCCGTGCTCCCGATTTCGCACCCTCCCTTTTGCCCAAAGTTCCTTCACCCCCCACCCATTATGGATCAGCATCCACTTATCTGACAGAACATTCCGCCTTTGGATTTTTGGGATTGGCTTACTTTGCTTAGCATGATATTCTCCAACTCCATCCATTTACCTGCAAATGCCATGATTTTATTCTCTTTTAAATGCTGAGTAATATTTTGTTGTAAATATATACCACATTTTCTTTATCCATTCATCTATTGAAGAGCATTTGGATTGCTTCCACAGTTTAGCAATCGTGAATTGTGCTGCTGTAAACATTGAAGTAGCTGTGTCACTGTAGTATGCTATTTTTAAGTCTTTAGGGTATAGAGCGAGGAGTGAAACGGCTGAGTCAAATGATGGTTCCATTCCAAGTTTTCTAAGGCATCTCCATACAGCTTTCCAGATTAGTTGCACCAAGTTGTAGTCCTACTAGCAATGTATGAGTGTGCCTTTTGCCCCATATCCTCGCCAATACTTGTTGTTTGTATTCTTGATAACCACCATTCAAACTGGCATGAGATGAAATCTTAGAGTAGTTTTGATTTGCATTTCTCTAATTACAAGAGAGGCCAAACATTTTGTCATATATTTGCTGGTTGATTGTATATCTTCTTCTGAGAAGTATCTGTTCAGTTCCTTAGCCTATTTATTGATTGGGTTGTTTTTCTTGGTGTTAAGTTTTTTGAGTTCTACATATATCGTGGAGATTATGCTGTATCTGATGTGCATGTGGCAAAACTTTGCTCCCAAAATGTAGGCTCTCTATTTACCTCACTGATTGTTTCTTTTGTTCATGAAACATTTTAGTTTGAATCCATCCCATTTATTGATTCTTTATTTCTTATGCTTCAGGAGTCTTGCTAAGGAATTCAGGGCCTAATCTGACATGATGAAGACTTGGGCCTAAGTTTTCCTCTATTAGGCACAGGGTCTCTGGTCTAATTCCTGGGTCCTTGATCCACTTTAAGTTGCGTTTTGTGCATGGTAAGAGATAGGGATTTAGTTTCATTTTGCTGCATATGGATTTCCAGTTTTGCCAGCACTATTTGTTGAAGAGGCTCTCTTTTCTCCAATGTATGTTTTTGGCACCTTTGTCTAGTATGATAGCTGTATTTATGTGTGTTTTTCTCTGTGTCTTCTATTCTGTACCATTGGTGTACATGTCTATATTGGTGTCAATACCAGGCTGTTTTTGTTACTATAGTTTTGTAGTACAGTTTAACGTCTGGTATTGTGATGCCTCCTGCTTCACTCTTCTTGCTAAAGATTGCTTTGGTGGGGCTGGGGCTGTGGCTCAGTGGTAGAGCGCTTGCCTAGATGTGTGAGGCACTGGGTTCAATTCTCAGCACCACATATAAATAAATAAATAAATAAAATAAAAGATCGATTGACAACTAAAAAATATTTAAAAAAAAAAAAGATTGCTTTGGCTATGCTGGGTCTCTTATTCTTCTAAAAAAATTTCGGGATTGCCTTTTCTATTTCTATAAGGAATGATGTTGGGATTTTAATTGGAATTGCATTGAATCTGTATAGCATTTGGGGTAGTATGGCCATTTTTAAAAAAAAATTTTTTTACTATTTATTTTTTAGTTGTAGGTGGACACAATAGCTTTATTTTATTTTTATGTGGTGCTGAGGATCGAACCCAGTGCCTCCCACGTGCTAGGCGAGCACGCTACCACTGCGCCATAACCCCAGCCCATGGCCATTTTGACAATATTGATTCTGCCTATTCAAGAGCATGGGAGATTTTTCCATCTTCTAAGGTCTTCTTCAATTTCTTTCTTTAGTATTATATAGTTTTCATTGTAGAGGTCTTTCATGTCTCTTGTAAAGTTGATTCCCAAGTATTTTTTTTTTAGTCTATTGTGAATGGGATAGTTTTCCTAATTTCTTTCAGAGGATTCATCACTGATGTATATAAATGCATTTAATTTATGGATATTAATTTTATATCTTGCTACTTTGCTTAATTCATTTATTAATTCTAGAAGTTTTCTGGTGGAATTTATTGGATCCTGTAAGTATAGAATCATGTCATCATCAAAGAGCGATAGTTTTAGTTCTTCTTTTCCTGTTTGTATCCCTTTAATTTCTTTCATCTAATCGTTCTGACTAGACTTTCAAGGACTGTATTGAATAGAAGTGGTGGAAGAGGGCATCCCTGTCTTGTTCACGTTTTTAGATAGAATGCTTCCAATTTTTCTCCATTTATGTTGATGTTGGCCTTGGGTTTAGCATAGATAGCTTTCACAATGTTGAGCTATGTTCCTACTATCCTAAGTTTTTGTAGTGTTTTGAACATGAAAGGGTGCTGTATTTTGTCAAATGCCTTCTCTGCATCAATTGATATAATGATATGATTCTTATCTTTAAGTCTATTGATATGATGGATTATTTTTATTGATTTCCATATGTTGAATCAATCTTGCATCCCTGGAATAAACCCCACATGATCATGGTACAATATTTTTAAAATATGTTTTTGTATGTGATTTGCCAAAATTTTATTGGAAATTTTTGGATCTTTGTTCATCAGGAAGGGATACTGGTCTGAAATTTTCTTTCTCTGAAGTGTCTCTGTCTGGTTTTGGTATCACAGTGACACTAGCCTTATAGAATGAGTTTGAAACGGTTCCCTCCTTTTCTATTTTATGGAATAATTTGAAGAGTATTGAAGTTAGTTCTTCTTTGTAGGTCTTGTAGGACTCTGCTGACAATCCATCTGGTCCTGGGCTTTTCTTGCTTGGTAGGCTTTTGATGGCATTTTCTATTTCCTTGATTGAAATTGATCTGTTTAAGTTTTGTATGTCCTCCTGGTTCAGTTTGGGTAGGTCATATGCCTCTGGAAATTTGTCAGTGTCTTCAAGGTTTTCTATTTTACTGGAGTATAAATTTTCAAAATAGTTCTAATTATCTTCTGTATTTCAATAGTGTCTGTTGTAATATTTCATTTTTCATAACAAATTTTAGTAATTTGAATATATTTTCTCCTTTTTGTTAGAGTAGCTACGGGTTTGTCAATTTTATTTAGTTTTTCAAAGAACCAGCTTTTTGTTTTGTCAATTTTTTGAATTATTTCTTTTGTTTCAATTTAAATGATTTCACCCCTAATTTTAATTATTTCCTGTCTTCTACTTCTTTTGGTGTTGGTTTGTTTCTCTTTTTCTAGGGCTTTGAGATGTAATGCCAGGTCATTTATTTGACTTTCTCTTCTTTTAATGAATGAACTTAATGTAATGATCTTTCCCCTTTACACTGTCTTCACAGTGTCCCAGAGATTTTGATTTTGTATCAGAGTTCACATTTACCCCAAAGAATTTTTTTATCTCCTTGCTGATGTCTTCTGTTACCCATGCATCATTCAATAGTGTATTATTTAGTCTCCAGATGTTGGAGTAGCTTCTATTTTTTTATTTTTTTATTGATTTATAATTTCATTCCATTATGGTCAGGTAATAGATTGCAGGGTATTATCTCTATTTTTTAATATTTGCTAAGTCTTGCTTTGTGGCATAACATATGTTCTATTTTGGAGAAGAATACATGTGCTGCTGAGAAAAAACATGTATTCACTTGCTGATGGATGGAATATTCTATACATGTTTGTTAGGTCTAAATTATTGATTGTATTATTGAGTTCTGTAGTTTCTTTGTTTAGTTTTTATTTGGAAGATCTATCCAATGGTGAGAGAGGTGTGTTAAAGTCACCCAGTATTACTGTGTTGTGATCTGTTTGATTCTTGAAGTTGTGAAGTGTTTGTTTGATATACCTAGATGTCCCATTGTTTGGGGCATAGATATTCATGATTGTTATGTCATGTTGATGTATAATTCCCGTAAGCATTATGAAATGATCTTCTTTATCCCTTTTCACTAATGTTGGTTTGAATTCCACTTTATCTGATATGAGGATGGAAACTCCTGTTTGTTTATGCAGTTCATGTGAGTGATCTGTTTTTTCCCATCCTTTCACCTTCTGTCTGTAGGTATCTTTTTCTGATAGATGAGTCTCTTGAAGGCAGCATATTGTTTCATCTTTTTTAAAAATCCAATCTGCCAGTCTATGTCTTTTAATTGATGAGTTTAGGCCATCAACATTTAGGGTTATTATTGAGATATGCTTTGTATTCCCAGCAATTTTGGGGTTATTTTTAGTTTTTAACTTGACTTGGTTTCTCTTTTGACTAGGCTTTCCTTTAGTGTAGTTCCTCCCTTTGCAGATTTTTATTGTTATTTTTCACTTCCTCCTTGTGGAGTACTTTGCCAAGAATATTCTGTAGTGTAGGCTTTCTTGCTGTAAATTCTTTTGACTTTTATTTATCATGAAAGGCCTTTATTTCATCATCAAATCTGAAGCTTAATTTTGCTGGATATAAGATTCTTGGTTGGCATCATTTTCTTTCAGAGCTTGGTATATATTGTTCCAGGATATCTTGGCTTTCAGGATCTGGATTGAAAAATCTGCTAAGATCTGAATTGGTCTCTCCCTATATGTAATCTATTTCCTCTCTCTTGCACACCTTAAAATTCTATCCTTATTCTGTATGCATAGCATTTTCATTATGATTTTTCCTTAGTGTTGATATGTTGTAATTCTGTACATTTGGTTCCTATAAGCTTTTTTTTTTTTTTATTGTAGATTGACACAATATCTTTATTTTATTGCTTTGTATGTGGTGCTGAGGATCGAACCCAGGGCTTCACGCATGTGAGGCAAGCGCTGTACCGCTGAGCTACAATCCCAGCCCTCCTATAAGCTCTTATATTTGATTTTCCAATTCATTCTTCATGTTTGGGAAATTTTCTGATATTTGTTCGAAGAGATTTTGCATTCCTTCGATTTGTATCTTTGTGCCTTCCTCTATCCCGATAAATCTCAGGTTTGGTCTTTTGATGTTATCCTTGGATGTTCAGTTAATGGTGTTTTACAATCTTCACTGTGTGGTCAACTTTATTTTCAAGATTGTGTATTTTGTCTTCATTGTCTGAGGTTCTGTCTTCTAAGTGATCTAGTTTGTTGGTGATGCTTTCTATTGGGTTTTTTATTTGGTTTATTGTTTCCTTTATTTCAAGGATTTATGTTTGTTTGTTTTTTTCAGAATCTATCTCTTTCTTGAAGTAATCCTTTGCTACCTGTGTTGCTCTCTTATCTCTTTGTTGGTGTCATCAACGGTTGCCTGTATTTTCCCTCTTATCTCTTTATTGGAGTGATCAATTTTTGCCTGTATTTGCTCACTTAGGTCATTTTTAAATTTGCAGATCATTTTATTTAGGTATATTCTGAACTATTCTTTGACATTTTATCTATTGCTCTGCCAATGGATTCTATTGTTGTAGTATCTTGGTTTGTTACGGCCAATTTCCTCCCTTGTTTTTTCACGTTGTCTATGTGTCTTCCTCTCTTGCAGTATAGATCTGAGGTATTGTAGCTTCTACCGATAATCTTGAAGTGTCCCTCAGGATACCAATACCTCACCTTTAAGAGGTATAACAATGTTTACAACACCCAGTGCAACCTATATGCAGCCATAAATAAATTAGCTTCTATTTTGACATTTACAGTTTTGTTGCTATAAACAGGAATGAGGAGTTTGGTTATTTTCTACCATATAGCCAATAGGTTTACATAAGGGTTTACTATTTCTAATAGTAAAGAGGGGGATAGGCTGTGATGTTTATGGAATAGGATGTAAGAATACAGAGGTATTAAATTATAGGACAAGCAAAAGCGTAATCAAAGGAAGTTGGCTATTAGCAGGAGAAACAAGAGAGAGAGGCAACCCCATGCAAGGCTCCCTTTGCCTCTGTAACAGGATAGGATCTATTAGTACACCTAGTTACCTCTGGCACAATCCAGCCCACAGGGACCTTAGTAACTGTTTTCCAGGGCCTGGTTATTGTCCCTAGATGGAAGTGGCCATACCCCTAGTTGGTGGCAGGG
This sequence comes from Geosciurus inauris, assembly GCA_004024805.1. Lineage (NCBI taxonomy): Eukaryota > Metazoa > Chordata > Mammalia > Rodentia > Sciuridae > Geosciurus > Geosciurus inauris. Next base: position 105,685 of record PVHX01003345.1, read on the forward strand.
GTACCTTGATGTTGGGCATCCAGGCCCCAGCCTGTGTCCCAAGGTGGAAGCTGCCCCAACTAAAAATGGCAAAGGAAGCAGTGAAGGTAACCCAAGATGGTGGTAGCAGTGTTCCAACATGGAAGCAACTGCTTTCTGAGGTGAGGCTGGAAGGATGGTCTGTTTAATGACACTGGGTGACCTTTTCGGTGATGTCACATTGTGGCTACAGGCAACTGCCTCCTGGTGCTGTCTGATATCCCAAGGTGGAGACTACCCTGTAGGGAGAGTTATGGCAGTGGCAATGCCCCAAAATGGAAACGGTTTTGGTGGAGCCACACGTTGGTGAGTAGGGAACCGCAGCATGGGGCTTCTCTGTGGGGTGGTTGGCCACACGGGCTACCAATTTCTTTTTGATTCCTTTTTAGATATGTCATCTCTTTGCTCAAATTATCTATCCTTTTGTATTTTTGGCTTTTTCCACTTAAGCCCTTAGTATACTAATCATACTTTATTTAAATACCTGGTCTATTAATTCCAACATTCCAGCCACATGTGAGTATGGTCCTTGTTTGGCCTTTTCAAGCTATTTTTTTTATGCCTTATAATTTTTTGTTCAAAGGTGGACATAATTAGTGGGTAAAAGAAAGGCCAGTAAATAGGCCTTTGTTAATGTCGTGGTAGGGTGTAGGGGAAAAAGAAGCAGCCTAGGGCTCTATGATTAAATCTGACTCTTATTGAGCCTCTGCCCCTGGATTGTGTATTTCTCCAGTTTGTCTAAGCTTTTGTTCTTTCTACTTATGTAAACTGAATGTCTATGGAGAGTTAGAGTTGGGTACTTTCCTTTCCCCAGGTAGGTTAGGCTCTGATAAAACTCCAACAGGTTATGCTTTAGTTAAATATTTTCTCTTAAGGTCAGACCTTATTAAAAAGGATAGATACGAGTCTCCAGGTATTATAGTGGCTTCTTTTTTTAAAGCTGTCATTGATTTTCAGTTTCAGTCCATTATGGTCAGATAGAATGCAGGGTAGTATATCTATTTTTTTGTATTTACTAAGACGTGCTTTGTGGCATAGCATATAATCTATTTTGGAGAAGGAACCGTGCGCTGCTGAGAAAACCATGTATTTGCTTGTTGAAAGATGAAATATTCTATATGTATCTGTTAAGTCTAGATCATTGATTATTCTAGTAGATCTAGTAGATCTACAAAGTCTTGTAGATTCTTTGTTTAGTTTTTGTTTGGAAGATCTGTCCAGTGGTGAGAGAGTTGTGTTAAAGTCCCCCAGCACTATTGTGTTGGGATCTATTTGGTTTTTGAATTTGAGAAGGGTTTGTTTGACGAACATGGCTGCCCCATTGTTTGGGGTATAGATATTTAAGATTGTTATGTCTTGTTGATGTATGATTCCCTTAAGCAATATGAAATAACCTTCTTTATCCTTTTTCACTAATTTTGATTTGAAGTCTACTTTATCTGAGACGAGGATGGAAACTCCTGCTTGTTTACGTGGTCCATGTGAGTGATAAATTTTTTTCCATTCTTTTACCTTCATTCTGTGAGAATCTCTTTCCATGAGATGAGTCTCTTGGAGGCAGCATATTGTTGGGTCTTTTTTTTTAACCCAATCTGCCAGTTTGTGTCTCTTAATTGCTGAGTTTAGGCCATTGACATTCAATGTTACTGTGGAGACATGGTTTGTATTTCCAGACATTTTCGTTTATTCTTGGTTTTTAACTTGACTTGGTTTCTCTTTTGATTGGCCTTTAGTGTAGCTCCTCCCTCTGCAGGTTTTCATTGTTGTTTATCATTTCCTCCTCATGGAATATTTTAACAAGAATGTTCTGTAGTGCTGGCTTTCTTGCTATGAATTCTTTTAATTTTTGTTTATCTTGGAAGGTTTTTATTTTGTCATCAAATCTAAAACTTAATTTTGCTGGATATAAGATTCCTGGTTGGGAACCACTGTCCTTCAGCGCTTGGTATATGCTTTGCCATGATCTTCTTGCTCTCAGGGTCTGGGTTGAGAAGTCTGCAGTGATCCTAATTGGCTTCCCCCTATATGTAATCTGTTTCCTTTCTCTTGTGGCTTTTAGGATTCTCTCCTTGATCTGAATATTAGGCATTCTCATTATGATGTGCCTGGTGTAGGTCTGTTGTGATTTTGAACATTTGGTGTCCTGTATGCCTCTTGAATTTGATTATCCAATTCATTCTTCATATTTAGAAAGTTTTCTGCTATTATTTCATTGAATAGGTTGTTCATTCCTTTGGTTCAGAATTCTATGCCTTCTTCTACCCCCAAAATTCTTAAGTTTGATCTTTTGATATGATCCCATAGATCTTGGATGTTTTGTTCATGGTTTCTTACTCTCCTCACTGTGTGGTCAACTCTGTTCTCAAGGTTAAATATTTTATCTTCATTGTCTGAGGTTCTGTCTTCCAAATGGTCTAATCTGTTGGTAATGCTCTCCATTGAGTTTTTGATTAGGTTTATTGTTTCTTTCATTTCAAGGATTTCTGTTTGGTTCCTTTTCAGAATCTCTATCTCTTTATTGAAGTGACCTTTTACTTCCTGTATTTGCCTATGCATCTCTTTATCGAAGTGATCTTTTACTTCCTGTATTTGCCTGTGCATCTCTTTATCAAAATGGTCCTTTGCTGACTGGGCTTGCTCTCTTATATCATTCTTTAAGTCACAGAACATTTTAATTATGTACATCCTGAATTCATGTTCTGTCATTTTTTGTGCTGTACTGACCCTGGATTCTAATATTGAAGAATCTTCATTTGTTTGAGTCATTTTCTTCCCTTGTGTTTTCATGATGTTTGTGTGTCTTTCCTTCTCTGTTCATCCAGGTTGTTACAGTTTTTACACCTATATGTGTATACATTCCCTGCAGGGTTTCAATACCACTTTTATAAAGGGGGGACCAATATTGGTTGATCACAATACAAGCAATATATAGATTCAAACCACATAGCTCCCAACAGCTCCCAAATACATTTACAGATTAGTCACAATATATACCAATTATGAGTTCTTTTACAATCTACTATGTAGCCAATAAGTTTGCACAAGGGTCTATAGTTCCTATTGGTGGACTAGCAACAGTGGAGGGTGGGGTGTAGAATAGAGTATTGGGGTAGTAGGAAGTGAGGATATGGTTATTAGATCTTAGAAAGCATGAAAAAGGAATCCAAGAGAGGTTGGCTATTACTAGAGAGGGCAATAGTGAGTTGGAGAGGACTGGTAGGGAGGAAGAAATGAAGGGTACAGTGACGAGAGATGGTAGCAAGAAAAATAAAACATATGTAAGTGAGAGATACAAGACTATCTAGTACCCCTCCAGTATTCGGTTCAGAAGTCCCAATCTACTATATCCCATTGTAAAACAAATCTTTGGTTTCACAACTGTTGGGGATTAGAGGGTAGGAAAAGAGTAGGAGAGAAAAGAGGGAAGGGTAGAGAAAGAAAGGAAAGAACAGAGAAATAAAACAAAAAGATTAAACAATAAAAATATTAAGAGAAAAAGATAGAGGATAAAATAAAAAGTGAGAATAGAAGAAAAAAAGAGAAAAAAACAACCAAAGAGTCTCAATGTGAATAGACAGGTATGGTTCCTTTCACCTCCAGTAGGTGGCGATGTTCATTGCTTGCTGGACTTTCTCCACTGGTGTCTTGGGTGTGGGTTTCACAACCTGGTGAAATTCTGGGTCGCTGGCAAAGCCGTGCGTCAAAGATTGTACCGAGTTGCTGTCCAATGTCCCCCTTAGATTAGGCTCTCCAGAGGCTCGGGGTAGCAGTCTCTGATCTCCTGTTGTCTGGACCCCCGTGGAAGTTCCTTTGGGTAAATCTGTGCCCTCTGCTGCTTTTGCCGTTCCTCAGGAACTCTGGAACGGAACTGGGGCGGAATTTCCTATTGAACAATGCGTGGGTAACTGAAGACATCAGGGAAGGGATTAAAAAATTCTTGGAGGTAAATGAGAACTTTGATACAACATACCAAAATCTCTTTGACACTATGAAGGCAGTGCTAAGAGGAAAGTTCATTGCACTAAGCTCATATATTCAAAGAGCTAAAAAATCAGCAAATCAATGGGTTGATGCTACAACTCAAAGCCCTAGAAAAAGAAGAACAAAGCAACACCAAAAGAAGTAGAATACAGGAAATGATTAGAATTAGAGCTGAAATCAATGAAATTGAAACTCAAGAAACAATCCAAAAAATTGATAAAACAAAAAGCTGGTTCTTGGAAAAAATAAATAAAATTGACAAACCCTTAGCCACCCTAACAAAAAGAAGGAGAGAGAAAACACAAATTACCAAAATTTGTGATGAAAAAGGAAACATCAAGACAGACCCTGCTGAAATACAGAGGATAATCAGAAACTATTTTGAAAACTTATATTCCAGTAAAATAGAAAACCCAGAAGACACCGAGAAATTCCTAGACACATATGACCTACCCAAACTGAACCAGGAGGACATACATGACTTAAACAGATCAATTACATGCAAGGAAATAGAAGAAGCCATTGAGAGCCTTCCAACCAAGAAAAGCCCTGGACCAGATGGATTCTCAGCCGAGTTCTACAAGACCTACAAAGAAGAACTAACTCCAATACTCCTCAAATTGTTCCACGAAATAGAAAGAGAAGGAACCCTTCCAAACTCATTCTATGAGGCTAGTATCACCTTGATTCCAAAACCAGACAGAGACACATCAAAAAAGGAAAATTTCAGACCAATATCCCTGATGAATATAGATGCAAAAATTCTCAATAAAATTTTGGCAAATTCCATACAAAAGCACATTAAAAAAACAGTACACCATGATCAAGTGGGGTTCATTCCAGGGATGCAAAGTTGGTTCAACATACAGAAATCAATACATGTAATCCATCACATCAATAGACTTAAAGATAAAAATCACATGATTCTATCAATTGACGCAGAGAAAGCATTTGACAAAATACAGCACCCTTTCATGTTCAAAACACTAGAGAAACTAGGAATCGCAGGAACATACCTCAACATGGTTAAAGCAATATATGCTAAGCCAAAGGTCAACATCATCCTAAATGGAGAAAATTTGGAAGCATTCCCTCTAAAAATGGCAACAAGACAGGGATGCCCTCTCTCACCACTCTTATTCAATATAGTCCTTGAAACTCTAGCCAGAGTAATCAGACAGATGAAGGAAATTAAAGGGATACAAATAGGAAAAGAAGAACTCAAACTATCATTATTTGCAGACGACATAATCCTATACTTAGAGGATCCAAAAAGTTCCACCAGAAAACTTCTAGAACTGATAAATGAATTCAGCAAAGTTGCAGGATATAAAATAAATATCCATAAATCAAATGCATTTCTATACATCAGCAATGAGTCCTCTGAAATAGAATTCAGAAAAACCACTCCATTTGCAATAGCCTCCAAAAAAATAAAATACTTGGGAATCAATCTAACAAGAGAGGTGAAAGACCTCTACAATGAAAATTACAAGACACAAAGAAAGAAATTGAAGAAGATCTTAGAAGATGGAAAGACCTCCCATGTTCCTGGATAGGCAGAATCAATATTATTAAAATGGCCATACTACCCAAAGCGTTATACAGATTCAATGCAATCCCAATTAAAATCCCAGAGTCCTTTCTTATAGAAATAGAAAAGGCAATCATGAAATTCATTTGGAAAAATAAGAGACTGAGAATAGCCAAAGCTATCCCGAGCAAGAAGAGTGAAGCAGGAGGCATCACAATACCAGACCTTAAACTTTACTACAAAACAATAGTAACAAAAACGGCATGGTACTGGCACCAAAATAGACATGTAGACCAATGGTACAGAATAGAAGACACAGAGAGTAATGCACATAAATACAACTATCTCATACTAGACAAAGGTGCCAAAACATTCATTGGAGAAAGATAGCCTCTTCAACAAATGGTGCTGGGAAAACTGGAAATCCATATGCAGAAAGATGAAATTAAACCCCTATCTCTCACCATGCACGAAACTCAACTCAAAGTGGGTCAAAGACTTAGGAATTAGACCAGAGACCCTGAGTCTAATTGAGGAGAAAGTAGGCCCAAATCTCCATCATGTTGGATTAGGCCCCGAATTCCTTAACAAGACTCCTATAGCACAAGAAATAAAAGCAAGAATCAATAAATGGGATGAACTTAAACTAAAAAGCTTCTTCTCAGCAAAAGAAACTATCAATGAGGTGAACAGAGAGCCTACATTCTGGGAGCAAATTTTTGCCACACACACATCAGATAGAGCACTGATCTCCAGAATATATAAAGAACTCAAAAAACATAACACCAAAAAAACAAACAACCCAATCAATAAATGGGCTAAGGAGCTGAATAGAAACCTTTCAGAAGAAGATATACAATCAATAAACAAATATATGAAGAAATGTTCATCATCTCTAGACATTAGAGAAATGCAAATCAAAACTACACTCAGATTTCATCTCACCCCAGTCAGAATGGCAGCTATCCAAAATACCAGCAACAATAAGTGCTGGCGAGAATGCTGTGAAAAAGGTACACTCAAACATTGCTGGTGGGACTGCAAATTGGTACAATCTGGAAAGCAGTTTGGAGATTTCTTAAAAAACTTGGAATGGAACCACCATTCGATCCAGCTATCCCACTCCTTGGTCTATGCCCTAAAGATTTAAAAATAGCACACTACAATAAAGCAGTCACCTCAATGTTTAT